>JAQIWU010001728.1:0-14953 GCA_034696445.1 Isotomiella minor
CTTTACTTTTGTGATTTCAATTGTATTTGCTAAGGCCAGTTTAGCCGCCTTAAATGAGTCCCAATGGTCCATTAAGTTGATGAAATAGCCCATGTAGACGGGCACAACCCAGTTATCCGGGAAGAACTTATCAGTAATTTCTCGCATGCTGGCGTTATCGGAATTAAGCATTGTAGGGTGGAAATATAAAGTGACCACCAACATTGACGCTTGTACTGCTAACGCGGTAGATCTATGCTCTGGGAGTGGATACGCTGATCCAACTTGTAAGTAAATGTCATCGGATCTCAACACTCCAATTATCATTTGAACGAAAGTGTTATCCAGAGGAACTCGCCTGAAAGCGAAAGAAAATGCATAGCATTTACACTCTTTGAAGAAAGGAAATACAAAGTACTTGAAGTAGTCCAGCGGGTATCCGACCGGTTTCTTAGATTTGCCGTTGTAACCCGTGCTCCTGAAGAGTTTGCAAACTTCGTCAATGTGGATTTCTGTCTGAAAAGCACCCGCATAGCGGTAAAAGGACGTCAATATTCTTTCCCTAACAAGTCCATCAATGTGAAGGTCCGCCAACAATAGCATGACGCCGTACAGGAACAGGCTTTCTGTCTGAAAATGATAACATCTACTTATACAAACCAAAAACAAAATGCGACTGGGGTTTCAAGGGTACCAAAAGCTGCTTCCCCTCCTTATCATAAAGAATGGACTCCAACGTCATTTGTATGTAGTATCCTCCATCAACGTCGTCAACAAAGCGGTTCAGCTCCGTCACATACTTTTGTATACTTTCGAACAGGAAGTAGAATTGGCTCAATATTTCCATGTAATTCTCCCTTATCTCTTGGTCCAAATCTGTGAGGACCTGCAGTGTCACACAATCAATATTAGTGTATTGACAGGAAATGGACAACAATGTCTTTGACTTACCTGACTCTTTTCAACCTTCCTTTCGAAAGTTTCAGAGCACGCGAAGTAGCTGAAGTCCACCAGGAGTTCGCCATATTTAAGCTCGTCTGCTTTATTGTCTAACCTGAAAATGGAGGATTGTGATACTTGCTTATCATAATATAATTATGATACTTTCTTACCTGAAAACACTCGGAACAGTATCCTTGAGTCTCAAGAGGTCAGCAAGGATGGCATTCCCTGTTGATACTAACTTCAAAATGGACTGCCCACACAAATTATTTTCTGCCAGAAAGTCCGACGACGATGGCATCTTATCTATCTTTGTAGTTTTAGTCTTCTCCAATCTTGTTGTTGTCCAAAGAGCAGACAGCTGATAACATTTTTGGCGAAGAGGAGGAAATGAGCAGCTGATATTTGAGACATTGTGGACGAAAAGTGTCACCAATTTTTATGATACTTGAAAATAGCTTAATTTTGAAGGAAGCCTTGTGGCGACGACATGTTGGCGATGATGGAAGTGGATGAGGACGAAGGGACACAGGAACCACCTCCTCCACCTTCTTGGTTCGAGTTTCTGTTGGACAAGGAATTGCTGGAAAAACATTTAGCTAAGAGTAGTCCAGGTATGTCAATAGAACCATGAAAAAGGAAAGGTCCCTCCGTTCTATTGTTACTTTTAACAGATCCATCCGCCACCACGTTGTTGTCCCAGTTTATCATCAACTATGAGAAGTCAGCGGTGGATGCGGCCGCACTGTCTAAACCGGAAGAAGACGAAGAAGAGGTTTTCCCTGACGAAGTCCCTCAAATACAATTTTCAGCATTTACATACAGACAGAAGAAAACTCGAACCCTCCGGTTTGTAGCCCTTCAGTCAGCAGCTTTCTTAGCCTGGGACCTTGACATTATCTCAGAGTAAGTCAAATACCATTTATAAGACAAGTCCAGAGAAGAGATATGTTGTAATTGTTGTCTGTCTGTTGCGTATAGAATTCATATATCAACCCAGTACGCCTTTATGAAGCAAGTGTTGTTTGTGGCAAAGTCTGAAACGAAGGACGCAAATGAGCTGTCGAGAGAGTTTCTTAGGATCCTTTTTTACAGATGGGTATTGCGAGTGTTTCAGTGTCAGAATTTGTTTGCTAGAAATACCAGGTTAGTTCGAATTGCCAACACTAATATCATAATCCAAGTGAATAATCCGATGTCACCTTTCCTTCTTTGTAGATTTGGTCCAGGAGAACAGTACATTGTATACGAAAGTCTTTGGAAAGAGTTGAACGAGGATGAGGCATTGGGCTACTTGAAAGATTCTGTTCTGAAACTGAAGGAATCAAAGGAGACGATGGTAGTCGTACCCTCCATGAAAACATTTCAAACCGAGGAGTCCCCACAATGGTCAGTAGGAACAAGAATTGAGAAATCTGCCTTGGAATCCATTGTGCATTTGGATTTGGGAGTGCATTTGCTCTATAAAGGAGTTACTTCGGAAGCTGTGACACAGTTTCAACAGCAGAACATTCCTTTAGAGAATTTCCCTTTTTTGAAAATAAGTAAGCCAAAGTTGGATGGATATTTGAGGGCCGTAGGGATTTTGCAGCCCCCAACCGAGTGTACCGGGATTGCAGCGAGAACATTAGATCACGAAAGAATTAAAGAATTAGCCCTATGCCTGCAGAAAGGTTTAAATCCTCGACTCAAAAAAGTTTTAAATCTTCGATTAGACCCTCCTCCAAAAACCCAGGATCGTCTTAACACTGACAAAAGAGATGATGAAGAAGGTGCCTTCATTATTCCAGGTGAGTGTCGAGATTGGATTTGTATGATACGTGTGTGGTTTGTTGAAATTATCTACATTTTTTTACAGGAGATGACAAATTATCACTGTTCAGTTTGGAGAAGCGGTTGATCGAGTCGACTAATCCTTCTGAGATTGAGATGTGCATTGGAAAACTTCTCAGTCCTTCTGTGCATCAGGGGTCAGTTCAGCGGACTCTTTCGACTTTATTTAGTGGATGGGAATTACCAATTCCGGTTCAGCATGCGGTCAAAAGTTTAAATGGAGGAAATTCGGCTTTTCAGGATCATATCTACATCTTGGTAGCAAAATCAAGACAATTGCTGAATTGCAAGGTCTGTTTTGGCACAATTGGTGAATTGCGAATATTGAAACAAGTTTTATACTATTAACTATTGTATCGCAGGAGTACGCCGAGGCGAGGAGAATGTTGCAAACAGTGAAAACAAAGCTACAACAAAAATTTCAACAAACGTACTCTGGTGGAATTAATCCATACGTGATAAACCTTGACAAACTTGTGATTATGATGGACTGGGAAATTTTGTTGCTTGATATCACCCAATTTGTGTCAGAATATCCTGACGGACTTGGAGAGAATGACATTGTGGGTTTGAAAAATCGGTGTCGAGAGTGTTTAGAGCAACTCCAAGATCCTAAGACTGAAGTAAATCCACGATCTGAAATAGTTGAGAACATTCTGGTGGCTTTTATAAATCTCGGTGAATACCATTACGTTGCGAACTTTGATAAAATGCAAAATCAGAGGTAAGTTTTTAGGGTGTGGAGTTCTAGTCTCTTAAATAACTTTCATATTCATTTTTTCATTGTAGATGGCCTTTCGTTGAGTTCATAGCACTTTTGTCCAGAGCCTGTCACGACCTTTTTCTTGATAGAAAAGAATCATCTTCTAGCTATCGAGAACTGTGGAGTGCAGGTATGAATTATTACGTGTACAAGTTAATGAAGGTTTAACCAATGCTTTTGTCGTTTAGTATTGCCAGTTTTTTCATCAACCCCAAGTAGTGGTGGATCAAGTACAAAAAAACAAGTTATGACGGGGTCAGGCAAGCCATCCATGCTCACTTCACGGGCGTCTTTGTCTTGGATTATCGATAGATCTTGTTCTCAACATTTATTATCCGTGTGGGTTTCACTGTTGGCGAGGCTGCATAACCATATTGTGGATGATGTCGGAGTTCAAATTCATGCAGATTTTCTTCACATATGGCCAAATATTTTAGATGAGTAAGTCATTCAGTTTCAGATAGGAGATAAAAACCAATTTCTTCACTGATTTCGATATTGTAATAGCGTTACGTCATCGTCCGCCGTAGCTGAACTGAAGGCCAGTCGAGTTGCAGGAAGCTCAAAATTAAATAGCAAACATATTCGGGACTTCCTGTTCACAGTTTTGGAAAGGGCGACAAAGATTAGTCGAGGTGCCGAAGTCGTTATTTGGTTGAGATGCTTAGGAGATGTTCATTTGGCATCAGGTAACTTGATAGTTCTTTGGTATTTTTTATTGGAATAACCAAATGGGTTTTTTTAAAGGGGCCCCATCATTGGCTATGAAAGTCTACCTCGAATATTTAGCAGTTCACACAGACTTTTTCGAAAAAGCAAATGCTCCGATTTGGGGCGACGCCAAACTGTTCAAAAGAATGATTAAATGTTGCGAGCTGTTGGGAAGTTTCACTCAGGTACTGCCACTGCTCATGATTTTTCATAATGTCATTAGCTCACTTTTATGCAAGTATCGATTTGTAATAGGCTATGATACTCTGCCAATTCCTGTACCCAGAAGTAGACTACTCTGTCGCCTTTGGCATGGCTCAAGAAAAGGTGACAAATGATTCGTCTGACTCTCTATATGGCTTCATTTGGGATCTCACTATTTTGGAATTTCTGATAAACTTACACACAAAGCGAAATGAGATGTCAAAACGGCAACAAGCCGTAAGTAACTTTTTGCTCGTAATGCAGGATAGATTGATAGCTTATTATTTTCTACAGATCAAAGTGATGGGATTGCTAGAACTGAATTCCAACAATAATGAAGAGATTCAGCACGAAGCCATGTCATTAAGGAGGGCACAATTTATGCGGACACTTGCCAAACATTACATTTTTGTTTAATTTAAGTGTGACAAACATTTGTATGTACAATTTATACAGTCCTTCACTTCAACTGCAACGTTTCAGCAAATAAATGCTTATGATTAGTTGAACTGTATGCGTTCTGCATTGCGCGTATTGTTTGTACGTCGTGGGTTCGAGTCATGATGACTCGATCTGCAATCAGCTGGCATAAGACAGTTTGTTTTCGGTTTGGAAAGATATTATATTTTTATCTTTGACTTTCGGTGTGACCAGACCAGTATTGAACATGTTGAGTTAAGGGTCCAGGACCAGTTGGTGGAGCATTGATTGGACGCTTCCCTCTTCGACGCACTACTGTAGGTTTCAAAAAAATTAAAATCTATGATTATTAATCATTTGATTTTTTGTAGGGTGTGACGATGGTGGGCTACACCGCGTCCGGAGGAGGAGGCAATCCCGAGTTTGAGTTGACCAAACTGTGGCAGGGAGTGGCCGGGGCGTCGAGCGGGATCTTGACCCGCCTCATCTGCCAACCGTTGGATGTGCTGAAGATTCGATTTCAACTTCAGCACGAACCATTGAAGGTCAACGAGAGGAGCAGCTACTACTGGGGGATGCGACAGGCGACGTCCCGCATTGCAAAGGAGGAATCCGTCAAGAGTTTGTGGAAAGGTCATGTTCCAGCTCAAGTCCTCTCTGGCGTGTATGGTTGTGTCCAGTTCCTCTCTTTTGAACTCCTCACAAAGTCGCTCTACGCCAAGGGCGATCATGGAGCGGTAGATGTGGGGAAGACACCGACGGCCGTGGTTCATTTCCTATGTGGTTGTGTTAGTGGGGGTGTGGCGACAGCCATGAGTATGCCCTTTGACACCGTACGCACTCGACTCGTGAGCCAGGGGGAACCCAAGACCTACAACGGCGTCATCCACGCTTTCTTCACAATGATTAAGACTGAAGGCACGTTTTCTTTGTATAAGGGCCTCACTCCTAACCTCGTTCAAATCGTACCTCTCACGGGACTCCAGTTCGCCTTTTTCCACGTCACAACTCAAGTCTACAGAACCCTCAGTCATCCTAATTCGGATGGAGATGACGATAAGTTACCACTGTTAGCAAACGTTATGTGTGGATCTCTCGCGGGATTGGTGGCCAAGTGTACCGTGTACCCATTCGATCTTGCCAAGAAGCGACTCCAGGTTCAAGGGTTTGAAGAAGCTCGTGTGAAATTTGGCCGTGTGAGAATATACACCGGAATGCTAGACTGTCTAAAATCAACTGTGCTCGAAGAGGGACTCTCCGGTTTGTACAAGGGTCTTGGGCCAAGTTGCATCAAAGCAATGGCCACAACAGGTCTCACCTTTGCCCTCTACGAAGAAATATCTCATGTGTTCAAAGCCTTAAGACTTAAATAGAATAGGTTTAAGAGTAGGAACGCCAGTAAAGAGTCAGCGAGAAGCCTTATAATGTTCTAGTCAGACATATACCTACTTATTCATAGCATAGCCGATTGAATGAATGAAAGATGTGACAGTACGAAAAATGGACAGAAGATAAGACTTAATAAAAAATTACAGTAGCAAATATCATTGTTCAAAATATTGTTGCATATCGACTTTGTTCAGTTTGTACGAGTTGCATGGGTTTGCACAAGCCGGGTGTTTGTTTGACTAGTTGTCAATCTGCTACCAGCTGTTTCTCTGCATTTTCTTTTTTAAAATCTCGTCACAGTTTTGTCATCCCTTGTCAGTTCCAAAGAGCACTTCTTAAGGGACCATGTCTGTCTCTTTAGAAGACATTGAAAAGGACCGTAAGTTATTTGGTGTAAAGGTCAAAAACTCAATTGTTTCAAGCTGATTGAATTTATTGTTGTGGTCTCGAGTGTAGCTTTTCTGAAGCCGTTCGTCCAGCAGAATTTTGATGTTGGGACACATGTGACCAATTTATTGTCCACGACGTCATCCGCCCTCACTCAGCTTTCGAACAGCATTGCATCCATTGACCAGCAAATACATGGCATCGTCACTACTCAGCATGGGGACTTGTTGGCCCAGGTATTGCAATATTTATAATGGTTTGTCGACAGTGTTTAGATTCGTAATGAATATCCTTCATCCCTTTTAATAGACGAGCAATGTGGAGCTTATGGAGACTGTTGTGCAAAACTGCAATCAAAGGGCGTCCCTGTGCCTTCATTCCGTGGAAGGGGTGAAGAACCGACTGAGTGACTTGTACAATCAGTGTAATCAAGAATTGGCATATTTGGAAAACCTGTATAAGGCTAACCAAGCGATAAGGTACGATAAAGGCTTACGAAAACGGAGGAGGTGTATTTAACATACGATTATTTCCACTAGGAGGGTACGGACGGTGTGTGAGGTCGACAAAAGAATTGCACGAGAGAGAAATACTGCCGAAGTAGCATCCTGTGTGGCGCAGATAGGTAAAGAAATTACCTTTCACATAAGTTGGTTAACATTTAGGGTTTTCAGAGTATCTTTGCGAACAAACGCCAAAGCTCCACGTGCTGCAAGCGTATTATGACAAGGCATCATCGCTCCGGCAAAATATTGAAAAGCAGACAGAAAATATCCTAATCCAAGGCCTTCAAGGCAATTCCTCAGGACAAGTTGTGGGCTCGCTGCAAGTATTTGTCAACCTGAGCGTTCTTGAAGACAAAGTCAGCAAAGTACTTTCTGACATTGAAAAGCATATTGAAAGAGATGTAAACTCTGCTCTTGAAGTGAAGTTACAAGTTCCTTCTTCCAGAGGTACTTAGATTTACTTTGCATTAAGCCCACCACCTTTTCTTTCGTCAATTGCTGATTTTGTATCATCATCACAGGAGGGGCACCTGGACGAGCCGTGCTTCCATCTTCCACGTCCAAAGCAGTTCAACAAACATGGGCTAATTTAGACGGACTCGTGGCCAAAGTTGTCGCTCATGCTACGAAAGTAAATCTTTTGTGGAAATCTATTCAATCGGGAAAGGACTCCACCACGGGTGTAGCATTTATTGATTTCATTCCAAATGGTGATTCCATCTGCGCCAAGTTTTGGAACAATTTCATGGACATTCTCATACGCCAATTCTCAACGCTGAAATTGGAGTTTATGAAAGCAGCCTTTGAAAACGAGTTCCCCCGATTGTTGCAAGTGTTTTGTTCTTTATCTAGTAAAATAGAAGAAGCATCACCTACAGGGAATGTGTCGTAAGTGCCTGTCGTTCATTTATCTGCAACCCAAGTACTAACATTAGGTTTAATTGTTGTTTCGCAGACTGCAGACGGGGCTTCGTGGGGTGTTATCCAATTACGAGAAGGCCTACCTTTCCAAGTCTTTGGCTAGGTTGTTTGACTCAATCAATCAGAATTTTACAACTGTTCCCTCCAACGCTAACATTAACGCAATAGTTCGAACTATGAAGAATGAGCTGAGTCTCGAGGACCCTATTCTTAAAAAGTTGGTTACAAGAAACGTTAGTAAAACCATAAACCTCGTTTGTGTAAAAGCGGAACAATTGATCCTAAATGACGGAAATTCTACCCAAGTTATTGGTATGTCCCTCTACCTACGTCTACTTTGTGTTAAGTGAATCAATGAACATTTACTGTTACAGGTCCTCCAACTGAGTCTCAAGTTACCAACTCCCAATTACTAAATGCTTTGGACTATTTCAAGTCAGAATTACCTGAATCAGCGGAGGCGGTCGACACAGTCACGCAAAACTGTATTAATCCATTTGTGTTAGCAATTGCAGATGCAACTGATGCTATAATTTTAACAATGCACAATGAGAATTTCCAAAGGTGAGGAAGGAAATGAAAACAAAATACGATACATTGACATTGAACCCATAACACCTGTAGGTCTAGCAAAGCTACGGAATATTCTCTGTACATCGGGGAGTTGCAAAACTTTCTATTGCGTGTCTCCAAAGATTACTTTTCATTGTTTAAGTCCGCGGAGCTAATTCAAAAATGGTAGTGCTTCATATAACTGTTGGTGTTGTTTTAATTTAAATTCTGATGTTGTGTTTTACTTTTATTTTCTAGTGGAGTATTTCTGGCTGGAAGAACCATTGAGCTTTTCATCCGTCATGTTTACCTTTTATCCAGTTTATCACAGGAAGTTACAAGGACCCAAATCCTACTAGACTTGAATCATTTGGAGATAGTACTGTCCCCAATCTGTGGTG
Organism: Isotomiella minor; assembly: GCA_034696445.1. NCBI lineage: Eukaryota > Metazoa > Arthropoda > Collembola > Entomobryomorpha > Isotomidae > Isotomiella > Isotomiella minor. Next base: position 9,009 of record JAQIWU010001728.1, read on the forward strand.
TACTGTCTAACTTAGGAAAACCCTACAAACTTTTAAAGGGGTTCAAGACACTGCTCAGCTTGAAAATGGAGGAGATACCGTCCTCCAACGTGGTAGGATCTGTGGTTCCATACAGTTCTGTGCTCCACCTTCTCTTCAGATTCTCCAAAGGGGAAATGAAAATGCCTCATTCGGTACGCTACAACACAAACAAAGCGTCTATAATATAATCACCTGCTTATATACTTTAGAACAATGGATGGTCCATCATTCGATACAGCAAGTGGTTGGACGACCACCCCTCAGAGTCTGATCGCCTCACCCTCTTGAAAGCCACGGTGGAGTCCTACGTCCACAGCGTCAAGTTCAAAGGCCTCCAAGAGTTCACTCCAGTCTACCCCCACATGACGACTTTACTTCAGAGAGGAATGCTCGCAAAATGAAAAATAAATAAACGTGCCTTGTCGAAAAATAAAGTTCATGCAAAATTTTTCTTAAATCGTCTCATTTTACATCACGCGTTGGAGAACAAAGAGATTCTTTTAAGCGGGGATTTACCCCGGCGTTTCTTTCGACTTGTCTGTCACACCACTGCTGCTTGCTCTTCCTTTGCTTCACTCCACTCCACCTCCTCTTCCTCGCCTCGTGTGTTTTATAACAGTCATCCCCATTTTTACAATTTTGAAAAGACTTTTGCTTTGAAATTAATTTTCGAGTAGCAAAAGTGACCCTTCTTCTCAAGGATGGAAGCTATCGAACAGGTCTTCAAGACCAAGGACCTTTACGAGATCCTGAAGATTGAGAAGGATGCTGACTCCAAAGCAGGTACGTCGACGTTTTAATTAATTTTTTGGTGCCTTATTTTAATTTTTTTGTATTCACAGTGAAATCAGCCTACTTGAAGGCCGCCTTGGCCAACCATCCCGACAAAGGAGATGAGAGCGAGAAGGAGGTTCGGACTCAAAAGTTCCAAATTGTCAAGAAGATCTATGATCTCCTCCAGGATGATGACTTGAGGAAGTCGTATGATGAAACTGGTAAATTGATAACCTGCTCCTATTCTTGTTTATAGAAAAGTTGCTTATGTTCCCCTTAATTAATTCAGGCGAATGGCCAGAGGATGATAACATGACCATCGACCTCACAGGATTTGGAAAGTTGGATGAGCAGATGATTTTGGATTTCCAGAAACAATACTTTGGTGAGTATTTTGAATTTGAATTGTACTTTCTTTTTGAGTGATAATAATAATGACTTGATTTTATGTATAGGGTCCGATGAGGAGAAGGGGGACGTAGAAAGACTTTACAAGGAAGGGAAAGGGGATCCGATTTACGTCATTGAGAATTTGTTCTTCGCAAACATTCTTGACGATGAGGATAGGATTTTGAAGATAATCGATGACTTGTTGGTGTCTGGAATGGAGAAATTAGGCAAAGGGATGGATAAAAAAACTAGGGATAAGAAGATTGCGAAGGTGAGTTTAGTTTAGCTGAAGACCTTTCTTTCTTACCGAGACGTCCTTTATCGCTTTGCAGGCTAAGAAAGAGGCCAAAGAAGCTGAAGAAATGAAGAAGGAAATGGGTATTAACGGCAACGACATGGAGTCCTTGAGGGGAGCAATGGCAAAAAATGCAGCCAAGCGATCCAATTTCTTGGATGATTTGGAGAAGAAATATGCTGGACAAGAAAAGGGAAAGAAAGGTGAGGACTAGCCTAATAGGTTTTGCGTAAAGCGTAGGTTTTGAAAATTAGTTTTGTCTACCTTTAAACAACTATCTTGAAATATACTCAAAGATAATACATGTTGCATGAAGTGTATCAGTGTTGTCGTCCTGAAATTATTACTTACATAATTAAATAACTTATCTACTGGTGTTCTTTAGGTGCGAAGTCTAATGGCACCACAGAGCCAAAGAAAGGAGGTGAAAGTCGTCCTCCCAAAGCAGCTGAACCCGAGTCAGAATCGGAATCTGACGACGAAATGAAAATTGATGAAGACGAATTGGAAGAGGTGGAGGAAGCTCCTCCTAAACCAAAGACTCAGAAAGTTGCAGAAGTGAAAGAAGCACACAAGAGAGGCCGAGGCCGTCCTAAGGCTGCCAAGCCGAAGTACGAGGAAGCTGAAGAAGACGATGACGAGGAACCTCCTGTCTTAAAGCAGGCGCAGGCACCCAAGAAAGGTCGAGGTCGTCCTCCTAGAGCTCAAACAAAGCAAAAGTACGAGGAAGTTGAAGAAAACGACGATGAGAATGGCGAGGAGGACGCCGTTGACGGAAAACCCGCACCCAAGAAAGGCCGTGGTCGTAAAGCTGCTCAGGCTGCGAAACCTAAGCACGTGGAAATTGATGAAGACGAAGATGAGAATGGCGAGGAGGAAGCTGACGAAGCTGTTGATGAAAAACCCCCACCCAAGAAGGGCCGAGGTCGTAAAGCTGCTCAGGCGGCGAAACCTAAGTATGTGGAAATTGATGAAGACGAAGATGAGAATGGAGAGGAGGAAGCTGTTGACGAAAAACCCGCACCCAAGAAGGGCCGAGGTCGTAAAGCTGCGCAGGCAAAGCCTAAGTACGAAGAAGTTGAAGATGATGATGAGGAAGCTTCTGAGCCCAAAGCTGAACCTAAGAATCAAAAGGCTGCTAGTGCCAGTGCTGCCGGCACAAAGAAAAAAGGTAGGGGTCGTGCTCCTAAAGTCGCCCAGGTTGAATCCGAGTCGGAGCCTGAAATAGACGATGGCATCAGCCAGGATGAGGCTCCAGTAGCTAAGAAAATGCGCCAGTCCCCTTCTCCTCCTCCTGTTTCTACATCTGCTCCGGTCAAGAAAGGACGCGGGCGTCCCCCCAAGGCAAAGAAGTGATCAGGGTTGTACTTCTTCATAAAGATAAAGATATGATCATCATTCAGTCGGAAAATCGCAAGTTTCTTAGTTGGTACTTAATTATGGAATTACGTGAAGGTATGTTCGCATTAACAGTGTCTCTTTTTTGTCTGTACCCATTGCATTTTTTATGATTGATAAATTTCAAGACTTACTAACATGTATTGTTACTAGCATTTTTTCGTAAGAACGAACGGAGTAAGTCGTCAATCGCATTGCTAGCTTCAGTGACAAAACTTTCCTTTGTAATTTCATCCTCTTCAAATCCGGCTGGCTTGAGATTGTATTTGAGTAGACCCATAGAAGTCATTGCATTCACATACTGATCACGAGTAATGAGTCCAGTTCCAATTCGATCATAAATTCTGAACAATGCTTCCAAGTGTGAAGGGGAAAGTAGACGAGGTATCTCTCTGAAAGCTTGATCACTGTGACGGCCATTAGCCAGTTTGTCCACAACCGTAGATATGTAGCTGACAGGGTCTTGGGGGGTGTTGAGAATGCAGAGTGAGAGCAAGTACTCCAGCAGCATTTGTATGTTGTAATCCACCAAGTAGGTCATGACGATTTCATCCGTGACCGAGACCACTGGTGGGGGTTCTCTGGCGGTTGGTTGACAGACTTCTTTCTCTTGGGAAGATAAGACCTTTGGTTTACTTTTCCTTTTATCGCCATACTTCTCTGCAAGGAGTTGGTCAGTCGAGGGACTGGGGAGGAACTTGGCGACTGGCTCTGTAAGGAAGTTGTCTTGCGTCTTCCATTTCGAAGGCTGCTTTGGGACGCACTCTTTTAGTAGACGGAGGTCGTATGGGTAGTCTGGTCTGTACTCTGATGGAACATCTAGCTCAGGCTGAAACATGCCCTGAAGAGCCGAAAGGCGTGCTTGACTTTGCTTCTCTGTTAGCTTGGAGGGGTCGGTTTCTGACGTCCGTTGGTTGGAACCCTTGGCTCCTTCGCCACTCTCATCCTCGTCACCTTCCCCTCCTCCCTCTTCATTCAATCCTTCCTCATCTTCTGTCGTCTCCCCATCCTCCTCCTCATCTCTTGCACACTTCCCTCGTACTTCTCGTCGGAGATTAAATGCGCTGAGGTTAAGGTTCACTCGGCAAGTGCCTTCGTCGTTTCGCTATGAAAATGACAAGCCATTTATTGCTCCTGTCTCGGATTAAAAATGTTATTGGAAAATTATACTGCTTACGAGAAAGTCCGTTGACGCCTTTTTCTGAGGTTGGGATCTTGAAAGAGAGGACCCTCGTTTGTCGGATGACCTCTTTGGCTTTGGGAAGTCATCTCTCAGGGGAGGAATGTCGCAAGACTTTTCTGGCTCTTTCGTCCCGTCTGAAACTTTGCAGAACTCCCGAATGGGACTTTCCGTTGTGATGAATGTTTGAGCTTTGATGAGAACACTTTTTCTCCCATCTTGCGTGCCTTCTTCACCAGTCAAAGACGACCCCCGAGACTTTTTACTTGATATGCTCATTTTAACAAGACGCGTGGAGTGAATCCCGTGGCTTGAACCGGTTGAACTGCTTCGAAGTACACAACGTGAGACGCTCGTCTTCTTAATTAGTACCCAAAAGCACCGTTGCTACACATCTTTAGTCGTCGTCTGTGGGGAGGTCCCCTCAAATCAGTTCTTGCCTACCCAGAATCACCTATCTCGCCCTTGGTGCTCCTTTCGCCACTATTATTGCCACAAATGATTGAATGTATGAATGATTGAATGTTGAATGCATGCAAGACCGCAGTTTAGAATAATGTGCCATGATCATGAAACAGTTTTGCATTTTGAACAAAGGCCAATCTACCTTTAATAATCAAGTGATACATGAGATTATCAACTGTTACAAAATGAGACATGTGGAAGTGGATATAGATAGACAGACAGTAGACATATACAGGAGTGTTCTTTAGCATTTGGTTTTGGTACGTTGACGTTGGGTTACTTCTTCACAAACATCCACACGCAAATCAGTATGTAAATCCGATACGGGATCCAGAGAATGTAGACGATCAAGTGTGCCTTGAAAATGTATCCTATAAATCCTACTAGGCTGAGGATCCCAAGAATTCCAGCACCGATCAGAAATATTTTGCACATTCGCATGTTCCCCTACAACAGTAAAAGTAATGTTATGAATTGTTTATAATGTCAGCCGGATAAAACTTGCATTTTTTGCCCCGAAGAACAGTACCACAGCAAGGGCCATTTCCACAATGACAAAAACTAGCAGGACTAATATCACCACCGCCACAGAATCCCTTAGCTCTTGTGGATACTCAAGTAAACCACCTAGTATTCAAATACATACAGCATTAATTCCTTAAGCCATGATTTTTCTACGTCTTTAATTACGTATGCTTGTAAAGTCGCATAAACTGGGGTCAATGACGCGTTCGATGATGAGCATCGTGCAGAGAAGGGTTATGAAACGAGCTAAGCCCACCACCTAATGTTCATAAATCATTGTTGTTAACTTTGACCTTGACCTAGACAAGCAATTGGATTCTTATTATTTCCAAGTTATAAGCTAGACGAAATCTACTATCTGTAATTTTTGTTACTACAATCCATGTTATACACTTCTTTGTTAGATTAATAAACAGTAAATTGGATTCTGATTTCTCACAATGTCGATGATGGCCAAGATCTTGATTCCATTTTGAAGGGGGGTGCCACATGTCGGATTCTGGCTGGTGCATGCTTCTTCTCCCATCTTCTCTTTTCTCAAGTAAAATCGCTGCTTTTCAGACTATCAGACAAGGGGTAATAGAACTAGACTGTGAGGGACTGTAACCCTTTTTTTGCAGACAGAAAGTTGAAAGGTCAAAAAGTCGAAGTAGGGGCATGTACATGTTGAAATCCGAAGTGGTTGCCTGGGGCACCTGATTGTCATTGGAAGCTGTGTTGTCCCAAAATGAATGGTCAATGAATCAAAATGCCATCAATGAAATGAGAGATGATTGAACTGAAAATAGTAAAGTAAATTCGGCAATTATTTTATTCCATCATAAGCAAAAAGATATCATTTGCATTTGATTTCTGTTCCACTATTCGATCGAGTACCAAAATGTTGCAGAGATAGAG
>JAQIWU010001729.1:0-14930 GCA_034696445.1 Isotomiella minor
CCTTTTCCCTGCTTTCTTTAGACTCTGTATAATAAGTCGCTCATTCAAGTGGGCAAAGTGCCTAAAACTGACTGTAACTGCATAATCCAGCTGACTTACAGTCGAGAGAAAGAAGACAGCGAGGATTACTTTCTCCTTCTTTTTGTCGACTTTTTTTGTACTTACAAAAGTCGAGCTTGGGATTAGAAGTCGCAGTTGGTTCCTCATTATGCTTTTCTCATTACCAGATTACGCTAGACGAGTGTTAGATTAATTCAGGCTCTCACACACTGCTTCATGTCATGATCCAAAAGGTCTGGTTGTCGATGAGCAAAAGCGTCTTCTTAGAAGATATACTTTGCATAATGGAATACTATTTACGCCCCAAAATATATTTTTTATTGTAAGTGAAACGTGAAAGGAGTTCGAACGCTTTGGGATTCCTCAGTGCCAACAGCAGTTAATTTTTTGTCAAGTCAAGGATAGAATAAGAAACCTTCAACCTAATGCTACATTGCACAGAAAATTATTTGGCACCACCAACTGCCTTATTCCTTGCCCTTGCCTTTATTTCATGGTTGCACATGCAAAGAGAAGCTACAAGGATATACACCACTTTGTTGCCTTTTTGATTTTGTTGTCTTTCTTTGGATGAAAGGAAGGACTGCTTCCTTCTCTTGCTCGACTTATTTCAAACATTCTTTTCTGGAGAAATGTTGAATCAGGGCCAAATTAGAGTCCCATGGAGGCTTGGCCAAAAATATGTATTATAACATGATCTGGCTTAACGTTTTCCCCTATTGTTAGTTAAGTGTATCCGTGTCCTTTGCTAACTCATTTTGACTGCAATGAATGAAACCATCAAATATATTTCATAACTCCTTATATAAGCATGGTAGTGATAGGGGTTTCTACATACGAAAAGAGGTATGCGTATTTCCCACACTGAATCGGAGAAAGCATGCGAAACTCAAATCACGGACTGAACCATGGTATGAAACATGAAACAAGAGGTTTGGTATAGGCAGTGAAATGAAACTGGTGAAATAAGTATTCGAATTACTCCCTCATACCATGAGCAGTACAATTTTGTTGCAACTTGCTATTGACCCTGACCAACTAAAGGATTTATACCAAACGCATGCTTTGAACTATAATTTGCAAATATTTTGCTAGACCACAACAAAGAACGAAACCTCAAGCAACCACGCTCATAGCTTTCTCTTTGCGGTTTTCTTTGGTAGAATACCTATAAACGGAGTCTATCTTCTGCAATGGTGGAGAAAGTATGCCTTTGTTCAGAGTTATTAAGATCTGCCACGGAATTCTGACCTTTTAATTTGACTTTCTCCCACAGTTGTATTAGAGAAGGCTATAAACGTTATCCCATGTCATTCTTGCTTTGTACCAACATGACATAGGTATAGCGAATCGAAAATTAAACTACAGTTAGATAGGCAATCTTGATGGCTTTTACATTAAATGAAAGTATAAATACTTTCAATACCCATTGCGGTACCGTTCCTTCGTACACCGATTTCTTTTATGACCCACATTGAATGACGTTGACATTTTTTATTTATTATTAAGGTTTGAAATGGTCCTACAACTGTGCCAGTTGATCTTAAATCGTGGAGCCGTGTTGTGTCCTCCAGTCGGTTTCTCATTTTTATTTTCTTTGCTCTAGATTTTCAATCCGAGAGACATCTTAAATGTAGCGGAAAACTGCTGTCTATAGGAGACTGGATATTTTTGTGGAACCATGTTCTCTTAACGAGGAGGACTGCCTTTAAAGTGGAAACATACAGGTTAGTGCTGCCTTTACTTTTATCGCGATTCCTTTGTCAAACTTTAGGGTTTTATTTTTTTCCGTAATGAAAGGATTGGCAATTTATTCAAAGAAAGTGTTTGCCATTTAAAACGAAAAAATCTCGGAAAAAATCTCCACAGGGGGTTACACTTTTATTTCCATGTTGTACCAAGATTACCTTCACAGTTCAGCCTTGCGAATTCACGAATTAAAATGTAAAGCTAACCAATTGAGCGCCTTGAAACTTGGACATGAAATATATTCATCTACGCCTATGTATGTGTCATGCTCATTTTAGCCATCACATCACTGTTATCTGAGATAGAGTTGTAGACATGCAAAAAATAATAGATTGTAGTCAAAATTGCGAAAACCGTAAGAAAGTAAAGGAAGGGATAAGTAGGCGGAGAAGCTCATGGAATGACACGGCCCCATGGAGCGCAAACTTAACGGCAAAGCTGTATCGTTTCCTTACGTGATGCATGCTGTTTTAGCTTCTAAGAGTGACTCTGGTTGAATTCTCGTAGGGTGAAAGCAGAATGAACAGTCGCCGTTTCAGCAGACCTGAGATACCCGGGCTTTCTGCCTTACTCCACTCCAAAGCACGGAGAAATTCAACTGCCGTTAGTCAACTACTGAGTGCTTCCAAGAGACACCCCTCAGTAGTTCTTGACGAGACAAATGTGGAGGACTTCTTTATGAGCGGTCTGGGCCTTTACGGCCAAAATACTTTAGGTATGGCAAACGGTGGTCAAAGTGTGTCTACGGTCAGTGGTGCTGGTGGTTATGGTTCTCCCACTATTCCCCTCCTTTCAGATCCGCATGGCAGTGGGGGTAACATTGTCACCATTGAAAGTTCCTTATCCACATCGGCAGCTGCGTCACAACAGCAACAAGGACAACAAGGCCAACAGAACAATGCTAATTTAAAACCGATTGCGAGAATAATTGCTGCCATCAAAAGGGCTTTATTCAGCAAAACTGCGAGAAAGGTACGTGTCTCACATTCTCCCCGCACACTTTCTCCCTTCATATAAAGTATTCTCTTTGGTTGGACAAAAACCACCGTGCACTAACTGCTAATAGATCTACGTTTTCTAGTCATGCTATTTATCATTCTCTCTCTCCCTCTCCCTTTCAGGACTGACTTTCGTTAATGATTTTAGCTGTTACATAAATCTTCGCTTAATTACTATAAAGCATAGAATTGAAAACGTGAGCTCACTCACCGTTATTAGTTACGTTTCCCATAAAAGATTGGGCGAGCATCAAGCATCTGCCGTTAGCTTACTTTAACTTTCACCAACTTTTTTTACTCGTATTTCATCAGCATCAGCATGAGATATAATGACTGAAATTAAATACAAACTTTTCTCAAGTTTCGTTACGCTGAAAAAAAAGTTGATGAAGGACTTATGAATACACGCTCAGATGGACAGAGGTAAAAGAAAGTGCGTCAAAGATGGAATAATTAGAAAAAAAATTGTTGGTGCAATTGCAGCAATTTCTGTACTGTCTGTTCTACTGGACAGAATATTTTACGTTCATTATTAACATTGACCTTCATTTGAATCACGATTGCAGTGTAGATCAATATTCCTTATTAAAACCTGTCTGTACAGTTAGCTTTCATGTATTTTACCACGTTTCGTATTTCTTTAAGAAATTGTAGTTTCGTGCTGGGTACGATACTGACACTATAGGAATTTTATTGGCAATATTCTAAGATTTTATGAGCATGGTGCGCGTGATGATATGGTCTTAATATAAAATGAAATACTGATAATGATGGAGGAATACAATTCGGAACATCATAAATAATCCAGCAATAAAAATTTTATTTGATTCTGCTTTATCATTGGAAGCATAACGATCAATACAGTCACAGTCAGTATGTGTGTTCTTTTGCAAATTAGAAGGACATATTTGAGTGTGCAATTAGGAAAAAAATCAAATAAAAATCATACTTTTTTGTCTTTATTTCAGCTATGCTGTGGATTATTTCTCTCCGTTCTGGTGGGTTGCTGTTGGACAGTACTCTTCCATTCAATAAAACGGGCTTACCTTACGATGCACTTATTTCCGGAAGATGCAGTGTCTGCTTCAAATTCCGGAAGCGAGGAAGACCAAGTGGACACAGCTGCACGACCTGTATTCAACACAGACCATTTCTTTCAACCCTTAGACATAGACTCAAATAGCGTAGGCACCATTGACAGTGGTGGCAATGTGAACTCAAGTCTGAAGGAAGTGGGAAGTTCTTCCAAGCCAAAAACATTAAAAATGGTGAAAGTTTTCGACGCACCTTTCTTTACCGCGTGGATATTAACTATTTGTACCGTGATGTTCTACCCCATTCACCAGCTTACAGTGAGGTTTTGCTCTTGTATGGGTCGCAAGGGGCCAAAAAGTATGTCCAGAGCAGTGTCAGATGCTATTCAAGGCTTTCGAGAGCGTGGGATGACATTGTGTAAGTCTCATTTTCCATTTCTTTCATAACTTGTCTCATTAGGGAGAGAGATACTTACGACGTATGACAGACACTCTTCTACATCCACTCCACTTCTATCTAACAACAAATTTAACACTGCGCTCTTGATGATACTTAATGAGCCAACGGCGATGCCAAAGCTATTTTAGTCAGTCTTCTTTACTACTGCTTTGGGTTTAACTTTTAATATGTGTGTGGGTGATGATGATTATGACTGCTAGAGCATTACACCTCTGCTTTCTCCAAACTTTCTCCTTACATTGATATGTACTCGTGTTCATAAAGCAAGCAAATGAATGAATATACGACGACGAGTGTTCATTACAAGAGCTTCAGTCAAGTAGGTAGCTTTGGGTGGATTAAGCATCGTTAGTGCAATTTTCACTAACGAGGAGACCAATCCCTTGGCTGTGCTTCCGTCCAAAATTGGTTAAGGACTTTATTTAAAACGGAAATTAAATGATATATTTTAGATTTGATCTTTTAATACCAGCCCTGGCATATCTACATGTACTGTCCCAGCTTTCACTGTCTATGTTTCCTAATTCCGCTCCATAGTTTAATCACTTCAAGCTAAATTACGGCAGGATCTATGGATAGATGCCAAAAATGTCTCACAGTATGTCTATTCTGTTGGGAAAATAAAGCCTTTTCCTCTTGTGACGGCATCATAATTTTCATTTGTTTTGTTCCTCTGGTACAACAACGTGCAGAAAATATGGGCGACTTTCTCCTAACAGCCATCGTATATTCTTTTTTAAAATGGCTTCTTTTATTTTTTTTTTTCAACAGGTTTTATTTTTTAATTAAATCTGGATGATTAATGAAGGACCCAGAGTCTACTTTAGTTAAGGGTGTAATTATCCATTTCGAACTTTTTCACCATTCAATGGCAATGACAGCCTCAAACTTTCAACTCTAATATTTGTTAGTCGATGAAACAGCGAAAAGGAGGGGAAAGTAAACAACTAATTTTCTTCCAAAAATGATTTTGGCATTAACTCTATTACTTCTCTCTTGAAAGTAACCAAACAATGGAATGGAGTTCTCATATAATCTAGCACCAAAATAAAGAACACAAGCTAGAAAATTGCCAAGAAAGTTTGTAATTCCAAGTCTAGAATAGTTGAGAAGAACAAGGTACTGTGTGAGTTGATTCAATCATGAAGAGCTTTCACCATCGAGAAAACAATGAGATGAGAGAAGAGAGTGAAAGACACTCTGGTAGAGTCAAGTACGTCGCTCCACTTGTACATTCTACATGTCATCATGATTATACAATGTCTGAAAGTCGCTCTGGGCTTAGTGAAATCCAAAAAGACTTTGACATTGATGGCTTTCTTTCTACTCCAAACCCGAAAAACGATGGATCTTGATAGGAACTAAAACCCAAGTAATTTCAAAGCCTCATTGTCACTTCATCTATCTAAACCTACTAAAAGCGACGGATATATGAGCATAGATCACACACGCACTATGGTGGACAAGTCATATAACAATGGGTGGACCGTCCAAAGAGCAGAAAGTTGTACAACTGTCAGCCTGTCCTCTTTGAAATTCACATGTCCTTCAATCCCTAGCTTTCTCTCGGGCAAATAGAAAGTAATAAAATTCGTCCACAAAAAAACCTACGGTAGGCTTAAAAGGAAATGGGAAAAATAGATTTAGTTTGATGAAAAAAGTGGTCAGGACAGCACAAAAAAAGAAGTTGAGCAGTCACTGTTTGATGTTTTCACTAAAAGCTGCTTTCTCCTTCTTCCCGTCGAAGAAGAGAAGTGTTAAACTTTATTGATCTGTGAGAAAAAAAAGATGATGAATGAGGTTGATGGAATCCAACGCACCCTCCAGACCGTGTGGTCGACTTAATGATGGTGTCAATCCTACACATCTTGGGTCGAGTTTGAATACAATGCGGTAATGGAAAACTCACTGAGGCCTTGAGAAATCCATATTTTTTTTAGAAACCATCCAAAAATCTCAAAGTACCCCACCACCGTCTCATACACAGGAAAAGATTTAGTTTTAGTTTAATCCATCTGATTTGACATTGTGGATTGAATTGTCTCTCAACCCTGGGTGCACCCGAGAGACACCCACTCTTGGCCCGGATGAAAACTTTTCTTTTGTTGTTAATACCCGTATGTTGTTCAACTGACCTGTGAACATATATCATTCGCCGTGAAACCATTGCTGACATGTCGATTTAACCTTGTGTGTGCAGCAATGCAAAGGTAATAAAACAACTTTTCTTTGTTTTTTGTTTCATGTGCAACTGACAGTCCAATTCATCGGCCGTTGTTCTGTGCTCTGTTGTCTCTGGCTGACAACAAACTGGTTGATTGCTTTCTCTTTAAAAACTCTCAAAGCAACACAGGTTTTGGCACTTTTCGCCACTACAACTTCCTTTCTTTATCTCCTTTCATGGGTTGTACTTCACCAACAGTTTGTTGGATTAAGGGTAAGTCAAATAATTTTGTTCCTCTTGTTCAATCTGCAGCTTTGACATGAAGTGCGCTTTTGTTTCAAATACCTAAGCACGTCAATGTCATCTTTCTGAACCGTTTTGTCATTTTCCAGATACTGGCTGTGATTTTGAGCAATATGGGAATTGCGTTGTTTGCCTACATGGACGGTCAAACGTACAGATCGACCACCATTGTTGGAGTAATTTTTGGTGCTGCGGCAGCTGCAACTTCCGCGGTTTTTAAGGTACGTTTTGGTTTAGTATTTTTATGTTTAAAGGTGACGAACCCACTGTAATGTGAGCACTTTCCTTCAAAATAATACCCCATTACAATAACCATCAGTTCTGAAAGATACAATTTGTTTCGCCATAATTTTATGCTGATTGTGCCTCATTTGAATTTCAGCTTTCACTCATCTTTCACAGTTTACATTACAACGGGCCTTCTATAAATAGCTCAGAATTCTGCAATCAAAATCAAATTGTCCACGGTAGAAGTAGCCTAAGGCAATTTTAATGGTGAAAGCATAGTCAAATGTGTACTGACGCTACAACAAAGTTGACCTAGTTGGGTGGTCGATTGAGCTCCTCTTGCCTCAAACTCTCAAAAAGACTGTCCGCTTATAAGACATTAGAGCGTTGAATATACGAAAAAGTCCCAAGAGAAATAATCTTCTCAATGGCTGTCCATTCAATTTGTAGGCTTCTCTCTTAAATTGACTAAAACAGGCAATCTCTAACCGTCTCCATCTAAAAGATGCAATTCTTACTTTTATACAACATTTCCAAAACCTAAACAGTTTGGTGCCTAGTAAATATCATTTGGAAGGAAACGAAAAGGAAAAAAAACCATCCCTCTTCTTTTTTCAACAGTTTTGATGATGATGAAGAATCGTAATACTGAAACAAAGATGCCTGGAATGGAAACACTAATAATTCATGAGCTTTATTTCACTGCAAACGTGCATGTTTTCATTCCTTTTGCACATGTCTAGAAATATCCGAGGTACATGATTTATACTCTAATTTCCTGGAATAATGCACCATCCCCATGCACGTCAATGGTGAAAGTGAAAGTAAAATAATGTGTGCCATATTTTGCCTCCTTTCCGTTTACTCAGATTTGTAACTTTTGACTTTTACTTTTGAATTTTTGGCATCCTGTCAGTCCATCAGTTCGCATTGGTGTCAGGTCTACATAGTGCTTGCATATGTCAATATCACTTTCTTTTGCACAAGAAATTTTTCATGCGGTTGAGTCATGTTAACAGTAAATCTATTTCGATGAATACAGTTATGAAAATCAAAAGCGTCGTATTGCGCCAAACAAGCTTATTTAGGATTTGAGCTTAAACTTTGACAAGAACTTTTGAGGTGTGGAGGAAAGGAACTGCGTGCAATAAATTACAATAAGAAATGCCGTCCTTCTCTCCGATAATCGGACGTAGAGGAGAAATAACATACATAACATGTGCCTACTTTCTCCGACGCTATGAGATTCGCCATCTTCCATCTGCTTATGACAGGTCAGATCTGAATACAGTATCGGAGCCATAAAAAAGCACCGTTCTAAAATAAAATAGGCTCCACAAGGAAAGTCAGAAAAAGATGGACTTCGTAGTGTGAAATACAGACGACAATAACTTTTTATGAGGGGAAGCATGTGTCTCTTAAAAGAGTTAGGGTCCTTCAATTTGGAACTAAATAAATCTCATGTCTCTCCTTCGTTTGGTTGTAGAAGCGATATCACGTCAAACTGCTTTCTTTTCTGACGTAAAATAAGTCAATACGCAATAAAATACTTAATAGGTCCACCAAGGTCTTCAATTTTCTTTAAACGATACATCATACACTTGGGTTGAGTTGAGGTAATTTACTACAATCCCAATTTAACTATACTACTTTTACTCGACCCTGCTCATCAAAATGAAATTGAAGCAATCGATCCACAGAATTATTGTTCCTTTTGAAGGGAAAGTGCTCAATAAAAATATTGGATGATTCACGTCATTAAGTCAGAGGACCTGCTGTGGTATGTTATAACGTTTTCTTATCTATTTTAAAGGTGAGCTTAAAGAAAAGTTTCGGATTTGGAGCGACGATCTCCCAGCAAGTTGCTCTGATTTTCTCCGTCATCGGAATTATCTCAATCGTTGTTTTGTGGCCCGTATTCATCACTCTGTACTTTGCTGGGCTGGATGTGATCATTTGGTCCTACGTCCCGTGGGAACTAGTCCTCTTCTCTCTCCTCTCATTCCTCGGTAAGTCGCAGAGAAACAACTTAAATAAAGTAAATGCCATTCACTATAAAGAGACTATATCGCTCATTTGAGTAAGTAAAAAACCTTAACTGGCCATTCCTTGCTTTGTCTATCCTTTGATCTCACTTAATTCCCCCCAAATGTCCCATTTTGCGGAAGAGCTTTAGTCTTCTCCCGACATTCATTCAGAGAGGAAACGTATTGGCATGACTTATTCGCCATAGGAAGGCTATCGTTTGTTCCGCTTGGAGTAATAAAAGATGGGTGCGGATCGATTCTGAATTTGTCAATGCTCCTCGTTCTTATTCTTTGCTGAATCGCTGATGTGTCTCCAGTATACATATGGAAATCGATGGTTGGTGTCTTTTGCTTCCTTGCTTATGTGTTATGCTTTTATTCATAACATATAATCAATGGATCAATATTTAATACAACCACTGCAAAAAGGAGGCAAGAAATTCAGCACAATTTATCTACTACATACATGCATATACTTACGACATTAAAACCCATTGCACAAAGGTTGAGAAAGCGATGGTGAAAGTCGCACAGAAAAACTAGGCAGAACTGACTTGAGGTAGCATGATAAAAAGAAAGGATGCACGTAAGATAGTGTGGGTATAACAACACAAGTGTGTAGAGATAAGAAGGCGTGTACTTTTTAACTCTCATCTATCTTGCATCAATATTATTATTTTTGAAAGCATCGTTTAGCCCAATGTCATTTTCGTTATGCAAAACCAGATATTCTCAGATTGTTCCACTTTAAGAATAGCATAACGGTGAAGGCTTTCACTGCGTTTGTAGCGTCCTGTGTGAAAATCTCATGCTCTCACCCACCCACCCGTCCAATTGACTCAAGAAAAGTGAGAGAAAGCAAGAATAGAATGAAAAGGGGAAAGAAAGCCAGAAAAGTATAAGTAAAGTGAGTAAGCCACTTACACACTTATCTCGTCCGTCTGCATCCAATTCTTCCTAAAAATATCTCAAAGAAGGCCTCCCTCCTTTCTTCACTTTCCCCCCTAGACTTTACTTTTACTTCTTATTTGCGACGACTAAAGTCAAACACATTTCTTTATAGTTTGTATCATGCGGTGTGATGTGGACTGGTGTACAGAATACTAATAAGCGACTTAAACGTAAAGTCGTATCTGCATCATTCTTCCAGCTCTACAACATCAACAAAGGAACCGATATCCCACGTGTTATCCTCTAAACATGTTCAGAAAGTTGGATGCGAGGAAGCAATGGTTTTGTGCGCTAATGTAGTTATGTTGAATTATATAGTTTGTTCGATGAAGAGAAGAAAGGATGAAGGATAGGATAGGAAAAGTTATAAGTAGGGCTTAAGTCTCATGCTTCACGTCATAACTTTCTCCGGGTCTAAGTAAGTTTTCGACTTAAAACGAAAATGAACAAAGTTTACATTTGAAGAATGGCAGTTTTTGTTTGCGGTACCTTTGGCTTTTGGTAAATGCCACTTTTCACGGGACAAGAGAATTGACAAACAAAACTTTATTTAGACTAAACGAACTGAGGAAGTTTCTATTGCATTTTTAACGGAGATCAAAAGGCTAAAGGTTGTGTCGTTTCTTTGTTTTTGAAGGATCTATTTATATCCATTTTGATTTATAAAAGTTCCATCAACAACATTGAACTGAGCTACTTTTTGCCAGACAAAGTCATTAATATTTAGTTGTATAGGGATGACAGTGTTGCTTTAGTTTTAGGATATAGATTAAAGATAGAACAGGAGGGATTGAAAGGAGGACATGGACATGATGTGTGATGGGAATGCCTCCTTTGTAATCTGCGGGGAGCCAGTTTGATCTTTTCTCTTTGGGAAAGCAATTTGCAAAATCCATTCTCCAAATCTCAAAGGAAAATCTGCTGTTTTTTTCTTCTGCAAGTTGAATTAGAACAAGAAGCAGCGTGATAAAGTGAAAGAGAATGAGTCTCTCCGTTAGCTCCAGGGTTCTTGAAGAAATGCCCTACTTTTAGTTAAATTAAGAAAAGAAAGAAGTTGCATCACGTCGTGCATCCAATCCACAAGGACTTAACTTGCTTACTTTAGTTAATAGACTATTTCAGTTTCCCTCTGTCAACTTCATGGCATGAAAATTATTTCAAGTGTTTTTCGTACTATGAATTTTGTATTCTTTGTGGTTTTATAGCTGTAGCAATGCTGGAAAACTTTGGAGTGACCTGTACTTTTGAATTTTTCATAACCATCGGTCTTCTTCTAGCCATTCCTTTTTCTATGGGTAAGTTTTACGAACTCATTAGCATACCTCAGCGAGGACTTTCTCTACTTAAATGTAGTTCATGTAATTTGCTGATTCAAAACCGAAACACAAAAAACAATTCGACTATACTTTGACTCCGAGCTGTGCAGAATAATCCAAGTACTATTCTGACTGTTGTATGCATGTTATTTTTTCAGTGTTGGACCACCATCTTTACCATCATACATTTGATGGGATGTGCCTAGCCGGAATAATCGTAATTGGAGCTGGATTCTTCATAGTTCTGTTACCTGAAAACTGGCCGGATTATATTACAAGAATCTTAAGGTTTGTTTACCGCAAAACTGTTTCTTCGACAGATCGAAGTCAACAACAACAGAATCAAAACAGGGTTACATAAAGAATTAAGATCCGACTTCTTGGTTGGTTTTCCCTCAGTGTCACAACCGGTAGGCCAGCTATAGATTGCTACGTTATTCTTGTTGTGTCGTAGGACTTAAAAAAGCATAAAGAAAAATGGGAAGAAATTATAGACATTGTGCGTGCATCAGGCTCGTCTATCCCATGACCTATTCATGCAGTGATATTAACCCGGAGAAAGTCATTTCATTTCAAACGGCTACTTAGTTAACTTACCGAATTAAGAATGAAGGAAACATTTTACCTCTTTAGATGTAGAAGAAACAAAGCTCGATTGCATTAAATAATTTAGGATCACTCAACCAACCGTCTCTCTCTTACGCTCCCAATTGTCTTCTTCTTGGCTAAGAGTTAATAAAATGTTAAATTAGGCAGTGATATTGATTTACCATTTTTTGGCTCTCAGGAGCAATTAATAGGTATTATCAGGACGAACCTTCTGTCCGTCTCCCGCAGTTAACTTCATTAACCTAAGTGACCTTTGACTGACTCAAACACCACGAAATGAAAATGAAATTACAGTCACTTTTCCCTATAGCAGGTCCTGAAAAAAGGGAGCGTAAATAGAATTGCACGCTGTAGTTGGTTCTTTCAGGGAATAGAGACATTGTAGTGAGAGAACTTTCTCTAGTCATTTAACAAAACTTGATGTCATGCGTTGAAATATATTTCGTGGGAATGCGTATTTGGATAATACTATTTTATGGATGTTGCGACAAACGTAGATACTTGTATAGAAGTCGGATAAGTTTTGTTATGAGTTATTTGCTCGAAGTAGATGAGTGCATTTATATAGTCCTTCATTATTTCAAGGACGCTTCGGGAGTCTTGTGTGCTGAAGAGGAATTGTAAAAAACGTTGCAAAGATCTTTAGCTTTATTAGTTAGTCTGTGACTGTTCGCGTTCAACTGTATCGTTTTTAAATTGATTGTGATATGATTGTTGTTGGTTGTTTTGTTGACTTTTTGTTGTCTGTGTGGTTGTTATAAAAGGCCATTTCGAGGACCGTCTGAAGAGGAAAAACCTCCAGAGCCAAATCACTCTGCAATGCCTCGCCTTAGTCGTGCTGGTCTAGAAAATTTCCTTGTCAATCCTTCACCCCACTCCAATTCTGCAATTTCCCTCAATTCTGTCCACTCCCACCACAACTACGTACAACAACAGCCCCACAGTCAACCACACCACACGAATAATAATATCAATAACAATTACACCAGTCACCATTCCCATCATCAACACAATCATAACACAACTCAGGGATTCATAAACCACCAGTACTTTTAGTCGTCATCATCAGTCAGTATTAAGAAATGCAGTCCAGATCCCAATGAACGCTGCACATTTGACTTTCGGGGGAAATTAAGATTCATGTCTTAACGGCCTTTCTACATGATTCCTAATTTAAGCACATCTTTCTCATATCGTTAAAGTGTAAGAGAGTAACGTCATATGCTATAGGGCATACTTTTAGGCCCACAATGTCAAAACTGGGGAAGTTCCTCCAAAATGTGAAGCGTGATTTCCTCGGTCCTACCGAAACGGTCAAGGAGAACCATTTCAAGTGTCTTATAATGCCCATAGATAGTTCCATTTGCTCACAACAACGTGACCTGACCCGAGCAAATTAAAAAGGCTTAAGTTATAAATACGTAGCTCAGTTGCTGAAAAGATGAGCATTTTTCACAAGCATAATGACCTGTCTACCCTGAAGTCTTGGCTAAATAAATGAATAGGATTAATTGAAAATATCCATCATTCAGTCACAGTTAACCTTGTGAAGTTTTCCACGTGGGGAAAGCTCTCTTTTCTCTTTGTGTAGATCCATTTCCCTTTAAATGGAACCAGGGTCATTTTCCCATAGGTAAATAGGTAGAGGGTTTACTACTTCCCATAGACACATTGTCTGCAGGATAAATAGCACCACTCTTGTACCTAGGCACATTGTTACACCATACAGGAACTAGATACATAGTACATTTATTTTCGCACAGAAGACATGAAGGATGAATAAATTTCAATTGTGTTGTGACATTGTGAATAATAGCTTTCATTTTTCTTGGCGTTCCTCTGTATTATAAAGAAATGACATTAAAAATTAGATTAGAAACAAGACAATGTAAAAAATGAACCACTGCGAGATGCTTCCCTTTTCTCGATTCGTGTTGCGTATCAAGTCATTTCTTCTGTTTGATTTGTGTTATCATCGTTGAGGAAGATTTCTCCTGGGTGAGAAGAAGCCACACAGTTTTATTATTGTAAATGTTTCAGCCTGAGCACAATCCATCCAACACAAGTAGGAGGGTAGCCAAGCCACCACCACCACAAACAAGACACCACTTTCAATGACATTTTGACAGACGAACAAAAAAACCACCACCAACAGCTTTCACTCATCATCATTTCAATGTATTCAGTTTTACTTTTCTATGAATTTCAATGAAATGCGGAAGACGTAGTCAAAGAGTTCATCCGTCAGAGACACGTAAACTTGAATAGTTTCCCAATTACAAAATCAAGCTTTATCGTCCATATTCGACATTTTTGGGTCATTGTTCTCCTGTCAGTCCTGTGGAACTGAGAAAATAAGAAATAAGAAAGCCGCTCGCAGGGACCTTATGCAGTGAGTGAGGACAATATCTACATTATTTCAACTTGAAATAACACAACCACACAAAATATTGCAAGTTCAACAAAGCTAACAAACATGCCATGTAGTTAAAATTATAACGAAATGATTTAAAAACAGTAACCAAAAGTATTTGTCATTCCACACTTTAAATTTCATCATCACTTTCACCGTCTATTAACATATTTGCTCACTCACAACTCACCTCACATGCAATGCACTGGTCACTCACTACTATCACCTACTACTGTCTAACGTCTTGACTTCTGTACACTATAATTATTATGTCACCCCACCCTAATTAAAATTCCAGCCGACTCATCGTTTTTAATAAATGCTACTTTCTGCTTGTCAAATGTTATACCATAGATAGGCTCCTTACTAGCTTGCGGCATCGTAATTAATTAGCGGTTGCTTTGCAAAGTGAAATGCTTAGTTCATAAAAAGTAGTTCTGAAGGTTTGTGATCGTCATATTTTATAACAGGAGCACTAGTTGTTGCAAGTTATCAGGAGGTTAGTAGTAGTAGTGGGGACCATGCTATTGGGCCAAACAGCATTAAAATTAGATCTCAATTAAGTCATTTATTCACTTCGCCTGAACGATATTAAGAAGAAATTATTTTCAAATAAGT
>JAQIWU010001730.1:0-14929 GCA_034696445.1 Isotomiella minor
ATTTCAATCCATTCTGATCTTAATGGGGAGATCCTCTGTAAGACCTCACTCCGGTTTTTTCTCCCTCCCTCCCTTCTACTTTTTTTTACTTTCTTTAACCGAAAGCACAGCATGGGAAGGTTTACCTTGTGTGCCACAAAAATTATCTATGCGCATTTTATTTTTCCTCCTTAAAGCAACAATGACTTGTAAGTAGTGCCAAATAGGCAAGCTTTTTAATGATTGAAAGCGAGAATACCAAGTAAAGAAAGAAGAAAAAATGTCTAGGTCCCTTTCCGAATAAAATCAGTGGACAAAATTACTACGTCTGGTAGCCACCGATAAAATTTAATTTGTGAGCTTTGTTTGAACTTATATACGACTTGGAATTTGAAATGACACACACACACAAAACTGAGAGAGTAAAAGTAAAGTGAAAAAAAGGGATGCTTTTCCCTTTTAAGAGAGAGAAAAATCGGGTGGACGACGGACTGGACAGTGATTGTAAACCAAACGATTCCAAATCAAACATTGACTTTTTCCACTAATGTAATGACAAAGTCCTTTGTCCCTCATCTAATGAAATATTTTCCATCAAAGACTCCACTTGATTCTTATTCTCTCTCTCTCTCTCTTTGCCCTCCTCCTCGTCGACTACTCTCTTTGTATAATATAACTAAAGTTCCTAACTGCCTGGCTGACTCCCTGTTAAACTAATCCAACCAACCAACCTCTCTCTTAAAAAAAGCGAGAGAGTGTTGTGCTTTCTCCTCTGTACTTCCACCTCACCAAACCAAACCAAACCGACTCAAAGAGAAGGTTGTCCAATGTCCTTTACAACCTTGTAAAGTATATAACAGCATCCAGAATCAAAAGTCAACAGGGTCTTGATTGAAGTTCCATTATTGAGTAAATGAGAGATTTAATCAAAGTGGTCCTCTTTTACTTTTACATTTGTAGAAATTGAGAAATACCTCTTCATCCTACACCGAATTGCAAAGAGGTACAAAAACTACTTTTTCCCTCTCCCTCTATGGACATCAAATAAGCGAGCAGACGTAAATTAAAATGGACTTTTAAAGGTATCTCAATACAAAATATTCGCATCCCAGTCAGTCGTGTCTCGTTATCAAAGAGACTAAAAGGCAGAGAGGGAGGAAAGGGCTGGCTGAAGAAATTAGCTTTATCCTTTACTTTACGCACTTGAGCACTTTCAATGGAATATCGCCTTCCCATTTTATTTCCATCCTTGGACTTTTAAAAGGCAGAGAGGAAGGAAAAGGGGGACAAGCCGTTTCTTCTCTTACTTCTTTCTACGAGTGTCTGTCTGTGAAAGCTGATTATTTCAGTGAAATTGAGAATGGAGAGAGAGAGGAGCTAATTTGGCAAAGTATCCAGTTTAATAGGGGATGACCAAAAGGCTAAGGCTAATTCCTATGAATTCCTGAAATGAAAGGGTTACTCAGCACATCACATCTCGTCTTCTTATTTTCATTTTCCATCTATCTTTCTTTCTCCTCGTTTACTTTAATTCATTTATTCCGTTCGACACCCTTAGACTAAATGAAAGTGACAAGGCCGTCCGGAAACATAAAGGAAGAAAGAAAGCAGAAGACTTTTAGACTTTTATCTGTATTTTTGTCCCTGAATTGAAGAGGTTAAAATATAGATCTACGTTGTGAATAAAATAAATGACTGGAGGGACGAGGATCCAAGGGGAAATTGGCTTAACAAGCTTCTCTCTCCTATATCGATTGACTATGGATATGTCAGAGACCTTCTCTCTCTCTCTCTCTCTCTCTCTAATTTCTAATATTCAACTAATAGTAGTCATCATTAATCTGGAAAATGAAGAAAAAGAAGAGAACAAGAGATTAATCTCGTTCCTATATATTCCTTGCAGAGTCTCTTTCTCCTTTACTTTCTTTCTATCAGCATTTTTATACATATGTCTCATCATCATCAACATCATCATACTTCATAAGAAGACAGAGAGAGGCAGAGGAAAAAGAAATATAAGAAGAAGAAATGAGAGGGGAGGGAAGGCAAATAGGATCGTGGATGATGAATTCCCTGGAAAAATTCGTATTCCTATTTCGTAAGAAAATAATGAGACTCACAGAGCATTAACGGAATCATCTGATCTGCTTTCTCTCTCTCCCTTCCTTCCTTGCCTCATACAAACTTTTGTACATTTTTGGTACTTAATGCTACAGTAATTTTTCCTCTTGTTCATAATACCAATTCCAATCGTATTGGGATAAATGAAAGCACGTCTCTTCCTATTCCCCACACACGCCACTCTTCACAAGTAACCTAACTCTACTCTCTCCTTTTAGACCAAAAGGAGAGAGAAGAAATATGGAATATATGATTTTTGGGATATTTTCATATAATTAATAATAAAACACCGAAAGAGAGAGAAAGGTCTGAGAAGATCTGAATCGGAATTGACGTGGGTTGTGTGGGGCTACTTTTATTGGGAACGAAGGGTAGACAAATGGATTGATGAAGAAGGAAAAAACTGAAGAAGGAAATAATATATATAAAAAGGAAATGGTAATACACCAACCAGAATGTGTGCAGGTATTATGAGAATGTGATTAAGGAGTCGGGCATGTAGATAAATAAATATATGACTGGCGAGTAAAAGAGCCTGACTCTTCTGACTGCGTGAATATGCTTTCTTTTCCCCCCTTCCTTCCTTCTTTTCTTTTTTCGTATGCGCTAATAACCCAACGAACGCAATACACAATCGGAATCAAGTTGTGTGATTACGCTTGGAATGTTAAGATTTATATGAAAAGAACACTCCTGATCCTAAGAAGACGAAGAAGAAGAAGAAGAAAGAAAGAAAGAGAAAGAGCAAAAGAAAGAAAAGAAGAACACGCGGGGTCATTATTATTAAAAGAAAAAGAAGAAATGGTGGAGGTGGATGGAAAAGCATGAACGGAATATCGACAAGAGAGCATTCATTCCTCTCTCATAATAATAATAACTGGAGAGAAGAGAAAAGCAAAGTAAAGCCAAATTCAGATAGAAAGAAATCAGGGTCCAAAAAAGCTTAAGCTAACTAACTAACGAACTAAGGTAGGTAGGTATGTGTATGTGCTTTCACTCACATCACAGTGAGAAATGAGAGAAAAAGACGTTCATTAATCACAGACTTTGACTATGTATTCCCTTTGCCTTTCTCCATATCTATCCACGTCTTTGAATTCTGTTTAATAAGATAATGATAAGCACTGCGCAATTCCAATTTTCTCCTTGACTGCTCTTCTCCTAGACAGATCCATGACTGAGCAAGCAACCCACGTTGTTTTTTATAGGAGAATAATTGGTAATTAATTATGAATATGAAAAAAACAAGGTTTGTTTTCATGAAGCTAGGAAAGTTTTTGGCTCTGTTTGGCAGCTGTTAAAAAACTTGTTCATTGGCATGCCATTTATCATCAGAGGGCACAATTAATCTACAAAAAATTTAATCAAACTATGGGCCTCCTCCTTGTTTGTTGAGGAGGACTCTCATTAGGCATTTTTCTTGGAAAAGCAAGTGGTCAAAATTAGAGATAAGTTCTAAAGGCTCTAGATAGATGAAAAGTTTGGTATAGGAGGACGACAGGCTTTGAATAGACAATGATCAATTAGGATTCGCGTCACTTGACAAGCTTCTTCATTTTTATTTTGTCTCTCCTTTCTTTCTTTTCTTCTCTCTCTCTCTCGTTGTTTGTGTTAGAGGATGACTTGTCCAGGTCCCTTCCACCTTTCACAATTAGTGAAATTGATGACTTGATCCTACCTGAGAACCCCTAAAGATTCCTCTCATTTTAGTTAGATATACCCTCTTGATCTGATCTGATGATTGCTTTGGATATTCTGATCAAGTCTTTTTCCTTCTTTCTCTCTTTTTTTTGAGGACAAACGTTGGTCGTGCAAAACAGATTAGGTATAGACAGGGAGAAAGTAAAGTATACGAGTAGGAGGATGGTCAAATCATTCCTATAACAAACAAAACAAATGCTCATATTCACTTGGCTTTGGCTAATGAGAAGCTTTATAAAAGATGAGGATGGTCCTTCCTGGCTAATCAGGAACAAAGTTTGCTTTTACCTCCTCATCGTCGTCAGATGAGTAATCAGGCAGGCAGGCCCTGCTATTTCTTTAGTGGCTTCTTCTTTCCCAAGAAGTTTTCTAAAACTCGATAGGATTGTCTCTTTGAGACCTGTGTTGTGACACTACTGACGACACTAGGTTTAAATACGAGAGGAGAGAGAGAGAGAGAGGTTCATTAGCTACGCAGAGGCATGTCTCTTTCCTTCCTTCTTTCCAGGCGTTGTTGTTGTCTTGGGGGAAAAATAACTATTAAAACCGTCACCCATATTCGTATCACGTATTCATTAAATGCCTAGTTTCCAATTCCAATTCATCATGAAACTAAAACTTTCATTCTTCCTTGTGTTCTATCATCCATCCCCTTAAAACTTTCTATAGTAGTTCTGTAGTCTCTTCAAGTGAGGATGAGGAAGACAAAACTTCTTTTATTTAAATTCTTCACACCAAAAGACTCAACCCTCTGCGCATCGACCAAGTCCATTCATTTACCAACTCATTTAGGCCCTAATACTTAAGCAAACCTCCAGTCAGTATGTAGAGAGAGAGAAAGCAGAAGACTGTTGGACTGGCAGAAATGAGGGAAGGCTGCCATATCTCTCTTCCAGCTCATCATCATCATTATCATCATCATCATCAGGCCCAACATTTCCATTATCACCATCTTTATACATTACGTTTATTTTCTCCCTGCCAAAATCTCATTCCCTTTCCCTTTCCCTTCCCATCAAATGAGAGAAGAGGCGAAGACGAAGAAAGTAAGAGAGAGGAGAGGAAAGGAAAGGAAACGTGTCTTCACATAAAATACAGTTCACACCAAAGCCCCACACATTTATCAAATTAAACATCACAGAGCGACCTATACTAAAACTATAGTGAAATGAGAAGGGGCAAATACCATCTCATCTCATTTCCAGGGAATGATACGATACGATGATATCCAGGCAGTACAGACAGAAAGAATTATCATTCGTTAGAATATAAAATTACATTACACTTCATTTCACTGGCCCTTCACATTAAAAGATACTAGACGGAGGAAGAAAGAAGGATTTTAACATTAGTTATTTTCTCTCTTTGCTTTCTCCTGGTGAAATTGTTGTCTTGTTTCTTCTTCTTATTTTCGTGTGTCAGGGGGAATTGATGGGAGGTTGGGAGGTGCATATTTATTTTTTATATTCATCGTAAAAATGCACCTCTTTCCTCCTTGACAGTGACAAGGCGTTTCATCTCTCGGAAAAGCAACTTTTATTTTTCCCATTTCTTAAGTAAAGCCGAGGAGAGGGACCCAGAGGTTCCCTTTTTCCTCCTTCCTTAAAAGGGTGGGCGAGAGGAGGGGGGTGACACTTGACACTTTTGAAATGGAAAGTGGACAATAGGTAAATCCCTTGTGGTTGACAGACATTTCGATTTCCAAACTTTCCCTGGACACTGGACACATATGAACATAAACAAGTATAAAAGAAAGAAAGAAAGAAAGAAAGGAAGAAAGAAGACATCAAACTTTCATACATAGGCATATAGGATAGGAGAGGAGGATGAGTGGACAACGAGCTCAATTCTTCCTCTTCCTTGAGCCGGATCTGGGAATGAAGTCTGTCCCCAAAGTGGGCATTTCGAGATGACAGTTTAAGAGAAGGCTTTTCCATCATGCTAAATATAAAAAATGTCCAAAACCATTTTCTACATCTGCTTCGTCTTCTTCTTAACCCACTCACTACTTTCTCCTTTCAAGAATTTTTTTTTTTGAAACCATTTGCCCCACCGCATTGCATTATTATTCTTCTCTGTTCAATATAGATAAATTGGAACGAGGCTCTCTGACTTTCTCCACAAAAAAATATTTTAATCTTTTTCCCTTCTGAATTAAGTAAGGGTTTTCGTATGCAAGACAGGACATTTTCTGCAACGAAACGACATCCATTTCCAAAGAGAAGAGAGAGAGGCTAGCATACATAGAGAGTCGTGATTTTCATTAATAACGAAGTATGCTAAGCTTTAGGAGCGTATGGTTGGTATGGAATTGGATGTGGTAGTAGTGGTAGTCGAAGGACATAATTCTCTCAGGGAATTCCATCCAAGGAAGAAGAAGAAAAAAAAGAAAAAAAAGCGAAGCAAAGCAAGAGGAGAGAGAAAGTGAAAGAAATGAAACCAACTTTTCATAAGTAATGCACATAATATAATGTAATGTAATGTAATGTAATATTTTCTCCTGCTTTCCTCTCCTCTCCTCGTGTGTGGACTTATTACCGCTTTCTCCTTATCACCATCACGCTCCAACCACACACAAGCTTTCTTCTTCTTCTTCTTCTTCCTCCATAAGTATTCAGCTTCCTTCCTCTTGACTGCTTGTTAGACTTGGTCTTGGCTTGTGTGACCAAACCAAACTTTTCGCCACATTCAACACACATTATTCCTTCCTCTCTCTGGCCATTCCATTCCATGCTGATGCCATGATGCCATCCTTCCTAATATTCTTCATCATATTATTAATATCACACCACCACACACACACACACAGCCTTCCTCATCCTCCTCCTTCTTCTTTTCCAAATGCACATAAGGAAAGGGGGAAAAGACAGACCTAAGTCCATACAACAAGACGGATGATGGAGGGTCAGACTTTTGCAATTTTGCCTAATTGGTATAAACAACAACACAATGTCTCTCGGTGCCCCTATAGATGGATATGTCCCCCTCCTCCATTATTAACCAGAAGAGAAGAGCATCTGATCCTAATGCCTCACACAAAAAGGAAAAAGGATGGTGATGCAGAATGAGGGTGACATGATGATGTGAGTGGTGTTGGTGTTGGTGTTGAATTGTGCATGTGTTGCATGCTTTCCTTAAGAAAGAAGACTTGATACGATGTCTCCTCCAATTAAGAAGTTGCTCAAAGTTTCCCACTGACTTTCTCCTCAGCCACCTTCCTTTCCCCTCATCCGTCCTTCCATCAGACGACGACGACTCTATTTTTTATTATCATGGGTGACATATGCATCAATGCAATGCACCAAAGAAAAAAATACCATTCGCAGAATTTATTTTTCTGCGTCTTTCTTTTTGGAAGAAGAGTTATTTCATTCAACTCAAGACCCGCTGGAATGTAATGTAATGTAATGTAATGAGGGAATGAAGTCAGAGATATTTATGTATTTTCTTGACCGTAGTTTTATTTGAAATTTTTTCTTCCTCTCTCCTAAGAAGAAGATGGAGAGAGAGAGGAATGTAATCTAAAAGTCTAAAGAAGTCAAACTTGTTATTTTATACTTCGTGAGTGAGTGAGTGAGTGGAGTCGGTTCAACTTTAGTGAGTCAGTTATAGCAGTTCTATTGCCGTTTTATTCTCTGAATACTGAATAGAAAGAGGAGAGAGAAAGGAAAAGTCCCTTTCTCTTTTTCTCAGGAAATAAGTAAGTTTCCTCGTCGTTCTCCTCTACTGCAGAAAATTCTCAGTTTCCATCTGCTTTTTTTGAACTGGAAAAGGAGAAGAAGAAGAAGAAGGAAAGTCTAAAATACTAAAATCTCCAGGCTCCCAAAAAAAAACTAAACTAAAACTTGGTCTCTTCTTGCATCCCCTACACACTCTTTCTCCATCCTATCAAACATCAAAGGAAGAGAGAGAGAAGAAGGGCTCAAATTCTCAAATAAAACAGAATAGAATGGAATAAAATAAAAATAAAATCCAGGGAGAATGGAATATGTATGTAAGTCCACTACTGCCCAGCTATATGCGTGTCTCATGTCATGTCACGTCCAAAACTCCTTCCTTGACAACCCTCCTAAAATTAAGATAAGTTTTTTCCTCTCTCACCACCACGTCGTACCTATATGTACATGGTACCTTCTCTCTCCGTCTTTTTTTATTTATTTCCACATGGAAATCCCTTGAATTGTCATCTTTGTTTTTTCCCAGTCAAGTCAACGAAGACAAGAAGGAGGTTGTGTGAGAAATGCATGCACCACCCCGGAGAAAGTCTCTCGTCTCGGAGAGTGAGAATCCTCTCCCGTCCATATCTTTCCTTTTCCAACACTCTTTTCCATTCCATTCCATTCCATTCCACAGTCAGTCCTGAAATGAGATTCAAAGACGATTCCGTTTTTATTGCCCCATCGACTTTAGCATTCATGTTCTCTTCCTATTGATTTTCTCACTTCACCACCAACAATCCCTCTCTCTCTGAAGTCTGAACAAAGTGCTAGAGGAAGTTCACGGGAGTCTCCTCAGCCTCCATCCATTCCTTGCTTCCTCCAAAAAAAAAAGATCTCTTTGCCTCATGTATAGTCATGCATACACAAATCATGGGATATACTCTTCTCTCCCACATCAACATCAACTCTATGAATGCATACGCTCGCTCTCTGAGTTGGGGAGAAAAGTAATGTAATGTGATGTGGTGAAGGTTGTAAAATGTTCCAGTGTAGCGGATATGAAGAGAGAGTCAAACTTCATTTTACCGAAAAAAGAGAAGAAAGAAGAAAGAAAAGTCCCCCGTCCCTCTCTCTCCTTCCTTCCTTCCTGTCTATTGTTGTGCATTTCTAAACATAAAAAGTCATACTTTCTCCAAGGAAAATAAATAATCTTCCTACTATGCTAAGTTATCTCTCACCTGTCTGTTTAACAAATTCTCATGGATGGAGAAAGTCGACGCTGTCAGTCAAATCTACTTTGGTGAAAGTGATGAATTAATCCAAACCCAAAAGTGTCAGAGTCAAGGTAGATGATAGAAGCTATGGCAATGAGATGAGAGAGAGAGAGAGGAGTTTGATGAATCTACCGATTAAACTTTCCATAGAATGAGAAGTGAAACTGTTCCCAGAGGAACAGACATGGGGAAATTTACGAGGGATGTGAGGTGTCATAAAAACAAGAGAGAAATTATTACGCATTAACCAGTGAAAGTGGAATAGAATACCAGAGATAGAGAGAGAGGGTACTTAAGTAGTGTTCCCCTCCTCCCTCACATCACATAATCGAAGTTGAAATGACCGGTCTCTATGAGATGAGAAAAGAGAAGAGGGGAAGGAAAAGTGTAAGTAGAGTTGATGCTTTCAACTTGAATGTTGAAAAGACCAAAGGGTTAACAAATTCGTGCTCTCCCTCATGTTCTCACCCTCTCATTTCGATTCATGTTACAACATCACTTTAAAAGTATTTTCCCCCTTTACTTTATTTTTTAGAAAGTATAAAGTGAGAGAGAGAGAAGGTAGGACTTGACGCTTTAAAATAGTCTTGTGTGGTGTGGGTGCATATCAAACTGAATGTAAATGAAGACGATAGTCTTTTTTATAATGTATGGAAATCGTATGCCGGGATGGCGTGGCTTTTGTGGGAGAGAGGAAGGATGTGGGCGGATCCAAGATATTACAATGAGGCTCCTCTCTCTTTCTTATTCATTTTTTACTGTCCTGTCTCTTCTATGCTCCCCCTTATGCATGCTGTTTCTATTATAGCATAATTTTAGTCTCTCTAAAAAAAACTCTTTTGTGGGCGGATCTTTTCTTCTTCTTCTTCATTCCTTACTTTCTTTCCAAGAAGAGAGAAAGTCTTCTACACACTTCAACTGAACCTGTTACTGTAGTTTTCTTTTTATACGAAACCACATTTTAAGAAAGAAATATTCTATGCCATTCACATGCAGTTCCTCCATCCATGCACACACATGAGTACATAAACAAGGCCTGGATTGGAAATTGGTTA
Source organism: Isotomiella minor (assembly GCA_034696445.1). Lineage (NCBI taxonomy): Eukaryota > Metazoa > Arthropoda > Collembola > Entomobryomorpha > Isotomidae > Isotomiella > Isotomiella minor. Next base: position 9,790 of record JAQIWU010001730.1, read on the forward strand.
TTTTTTTCCATTGGAATTGGAAAGAGATCTCCACTGAATGCACAATCGCCTAATACATAAGCAAAAAGAGAGAGAGAGGAAGGAGGAAAAGGGAGGCAGAGAAGAGAGAAGAGAGGCGAAGAGAGAATGGCAATAAATATCAAAAACATGGCAAATAAGAAATGTGAATGTGATCCGAGAGTATCGTTATGTTATAGGTTTTAGTCGTATTCCACTTCCATTTATTCTCTCTCGATATTGGCTCAAGGAAGAAGGAAGGAGAGAGAAAGTATAAAGTAAAGTAGCTCGAGTTGTCCAGAGATGTAAAAATAATCTTCATGGGACTCCTCTATTCCCTAAGCTCCGTTGGTGTAAGCATCGTTTCTTTCTCCCTGGTCTGTTTACAAACAGAGGCCGTTGCAATTGCGAAGAGAAAAGATTGAAATATTTGTTTAAAATGACCCACAACAACATTCCGTTTTTTGTTCAAACATTTCAAGTGTCAAAGTGGACATTTCGAGTGTGGTAAAAGTCCTCATAATTACAAAAAAATAATGCATGAGACGTTCTTTCTATGCTATAACTAGGAATAATTTACTGCTTTTAGGATGATACGGATATGGATATTCCCTCCCTAACTTTCCCCGTTTATCTAAGACTCCGTCTTTTTTTGAAGAAGGGTGAGGAAGGACAGGAAAATATGAGAAATAAGAATATCCACTACCGATCTGATCTAAGAGAGAGAGAGAAGAGAGAGAGCTTCTTTTTGAATGGTTGACCAATGCACCGTCATCACAAATGCTGCCAGATCAGGAGGGCTAGTCCTCGTCTACACTCTTTCTTTTACTTTCCCCCTTAAGCATACATATACATTATACCACCACGTCGTCCTCCATTCACCATTGTGCATTCAACTCTGGCACTATGCTGAATTTTTCTTATTCTTCAAATAAGAATAGGAAAATTGAGAATTGTCTGATCTGGTCATTCGTTTTTCTTACCCAGTGGACCAGGGAAACGTCGTTCACAACCTACGTCGTATCTGACTACTTTCTCCTGGATGTTCCATCCTTCTTGTCTTTATAGCGTCAGTCTAAGCCTCGTCTGATTAATTATATCCTCATTAATAACAACAAATATTGAGGGACTGCCGAAAATTCTCACTCTCTGGATGGTTGCTCCAGAGAAAAGAGAGAGTAATATATGAGGATTCTCTGGATGAGAGAAAGTGAAGATGATGATGGAGGACTGTGTGTGAGAGAGAGAGACCCGGAATGAAATAGCAATTTGGAGGTTGGTTTGGTATTGAAAGTGATGCAATGCAATGTCCAGTCTAAGTTAAGTTTTGTCAAAGAAGAAGAAGAAGAAGAGGGAAGGAAGAAGAAGAAGAGGGAAGGAAGAAGAAGAAGAGGGAAGGATCGGTTAAGTTAAGTTAAGGCCTTCTGCGAGGCAAAGATATGGAATTGGTATTCCATCCGTCGGATTCTGATTTGCTTTCCCATCCCGATCCCTTGTCTTTTCTCTCCACTCTCATGTCCACTACTATCCAAAAAGCTACTTGATATGTGTGTATAACGTATATACCATCATAGATTCTTTTATATATTATCCTTTCCCCATTTTGTATATTCAGTCCCGCACGATTACGCTGAATTGAACGTGGTATTACATGTCTGGACGTTTCTGATAACTCTCCTCTCTCTCTTCTTCTTCCTTCCTGTCCGACTTTGGTCTTTGGACTTTCATTTCAGTCGACATCAAAAAATCCGTCAAAAAAGAGGAAAGGAAAGAGAGATCAACCACCATCATCATCATTCCCCCTTTGGCACATATTACTATGTATTACCTACTTGACTGCATTTTATAATGAAGCCTCTTTTTTATAAGTGTTTTTAGTCGTTAGAAAATGAGCAATTGTGGATAGTCTGGATTTTGTAAAAGAAATGAAGAAACAACTCTTTGCTAAGTGGAAAGTACCAAAAATATGACAAGAGTTATGAGAGAAAGGAAGTGTAGCAAGTGGGCATTACCTCACGATTGAATGTATTGAATTGAGAAAGAAAGTAGGTAGGTATCCCTGAATATGTGGCGTGAAATGTAAAATGCTCAAGTTTTGAGAGATGTGTAAAAGGTCAATTCCCCAGAAGGTGGAAGTGAGATACTCAAATGCCAGTCATCAATTTGAGAAATTGCTCCATCCGATCTTTCACTTCTTCTTTGATCAGACCAGAGACCAGTTCAGTGGCAGCCACTCTAAGCAAGTTTAGTTTAGTCAAGCTGCAAAAGCACAAAAAATATATCCCAAAAAGTTCTCAATATCAAATAAATTCATTCCATTCCAATCCCAAATAAAAAACCATGATATTGAAACGAAAGCTAGAGAGAGAGAGAGATGAGAGGAGAGAAAGTGCTCTTTTGCTTCTTTTTTTATCCGCTCTCTCAAAAAATAAAATAAAGTAAAATTGGAAAGGTTTAGCTCAATTTACTCAGAATTACACAATCCATCACGTCAAAAGCATCGGATTTGTCCATTTCAAATTATTCTTTCTTTCTTCAGAAGCCAACTTGAATTTTCTCTATTTTTCTTCTGTCCATGTTGACTTGACTTCAATTATAAAGAAAAAGTAAGTAAAGTCTGTTTCAAAATGCAAACGTAACAACTTTACAGCTTTCTCCTTAATTTATTTGATGCCTATGCCTACCAAAATTCCATTCTATCTCAGATCCTACACAATTTCAAAGGACTTCAAAAGAAAAGAAACAAACACATTCCATTCTATTCTATAGCCTAGCCTCTTTCTCAGATCCTCATTTCACAATTTGAATTCACGCCCGTTTTTTTCTTTTCTTTCTTTTCTTTCTTTCCATCAAAGCTAAATCAAACTGAGGAGTTCCCTTTCTCCATCCCATCCCATCTCATGTCATGAAATGATTGAAAGGATTCAATCACTTCAATAAGACACCACTACTGCAAACTGCACGCTCTCTTTTAACTTTGTATTATCATACGAATCCTTTGTTGTATGTGTACTGCCACCACATTACATTTCCATTGTGGGAGACTCTTCTTTTTCCGATGAAATTATCAAAGTAAAATAAAATGACGACGAAATCAATTCAATTAAAGAAGAGGAAAAAGCCTCTGCCACCAGATGAATTTCGGCTGTCATTCAAGATTACTGGTTACATTTTTCCATAAAAAAGAGAAGAGAGAGAGGAAAGCTTTGGTAGGATGAAATTCACTGGGACTTTTGACTTACTTTCCTTCGGCATGACACCATCACTCACTCACTTACGAAGAAGAAAGGAGAGAAAGACAGAGTCTCTCTAAACTAATGTGCCTTTCTCCATCCATGTACCTACTTTTTTTGCCTCTTGAGTGTAGGATAGTTGGTGGTGGTGGGGATGGGGATGATATGATGATGGAGGGATAAAAAAGTCGGTTGTTATTTTGACTTTATCTTTGCATACGCATCATTGTTATTGGAGTAACCCTCTTGGGTGTTGTGAAACCAAGGTCAGTCCTGACTCATAAATAACACTACCAGCCAACAGCCCCTCTCTCTCTGAGTCCGGGAGTATTAAGCCCAAAAACGACTTTCTACTTCCACTTTTACTTTTACTTTTACTTACTTAGCATAGCCTAGCCTAGGGTGAAATGTAATGTCATGTATGACCAAGCTACTATCTAACACAACATCATTTCAGGAAGCACTCGTTCGGAATCTTCTTCTTTTTGGTACTTCAGGAAATAACTCACTACACTCCTCTGGACATGCGGGCATATAATATCTTGCTTGGGCTGTCACGGTATATCGGAGAGTTTGATCTTGTAATGTCCATTCGATCCCTCTTCAAAATACTCAATAATATTATGCCTATGTCTCCTTGTACAAATTTCCCTTTCGGAAGCCAGATATTTTTTCCCCTGAAATGAAAATGGATCCAACAAGGCAAGGTGTAAGTGTAAGAAATGAAATGAAATATACGACGCATCTCTTTTACAGGAGGAAGTGGAGAAAGTTAAGCAAAAATAATTACAGCCGACGCCGTTAGCATGTCATGTCTGCGAAGGTAGGCAAAAAATATATGAGGAGTCAGGTAGAATGGGAATGGCATAATCTTTTCCTCAGAGGCATAGGCATACACACAAGTTGCAAGTTAAAGTTATCGTGCATATGTGTAATAAGGTGAATTTAGATCTCAACCACTACCTAACCTACCACAGACCCATTTTGCGGTATGTGTTTGTGTGTGTGTGTATATAAACTTTCTCCTACCATTTTCCTTAGGTCTTCCAGAGAGTCCAAGTTAAGTTTAGGCCCACCACAAAACTCGCATAAAAATTTATGAGGTCATTTAAGAGTATCTCTTGAAGCTGGAAATGTTGCTGTTTCTTCTTCTTCTTCCACCACAACCCCCAACCAACGTACGAGGCCCCAACCGCTCGTTCTTCCTCCATCATCATCATGATCTTTTAGGTATATGCGAGGAAGGAAAGTTATCGTGTGGAATTAAAGGTGGAAATATAATCTTTTAACGAAGAATACGAATGCCCCATCATCTCATCTTCCTCCTCGTCTTCTTCTTCTTCTTGAGGTACTAGGAACATACATATTCCATTCCTCTGACTTGCTCTCTCTCTCTCTGTTTTTTGATGATAGTCTTTCCTTCTTCAAGGAAGCGGTCAAGTTTGGACTTTTTATGCGCCATATTAATGCTTTTTAGACTTTCTCCACAAATTATTCATGGTGTGATTTAAGATGTACATTAGGAAATGGCTGAAACCACCTCTCCGCTGGGAAATCCTCCTCTCTTCTCTTCTCTCATCCATTTCCTTATAAAGTACTTATAAATAAATATATATACACACAATCTTCCTCCTACACAAACAAACTACCTGGACTGCCTTCCACCCATTCATCTCTCGTCAATCACAAAACAACGGCAAAGCGAAGCGTCTCTTCTGATCTCTCTTTTCCAGAAATGAGGTAAAAATGAAGAGGGTGAAAGAAAGGAAAGCCTAAAGAAAGTAACCACCACGCTCCCTATGCTCCAGTCCTTCAACTTTTCCCCAAAAAAAGATGCCTTGAGGCGTCAAGTAAAAACTCCGCGAATCTCCCTTCAAAATAATCTCCTTCGAGTCTTGGATGTTTTTTTT
>JAQIWU010001731.1:0-14924 GCA_034696445.1 Isotomiella minor
AACTTATGAAGAAAGAAACTGACGAGTGTCTTTCTTCCGATGCTGGGGTAAAATTTGTCGCAGAAAATAAGTAGTCTTGTCTTGATAAATCCCCTCAAAACCAGACTTCCTTTGAAGTATATATTTTTCTCTTTTGAGAGAATTAGATAGTGTGGTGGATATTTGACGCCCGCGGTTTGACAATTTCAAAGAGCTTTACGAGAGCTCAAATAATGATGTTAGAAATAAAGTTCCATTTTATACAAAGGCAACACTTTCTTCAAGGAAATGAGAGAAGTTTCAGTTAAGAAAACAAGAATGACTCAGACAAACGGGAGGATAAGCTTCTTTTCAAACAAAGGGAATGGCAAAACCCAGGGATGATTTTCACAATGTCACATTTTATCCATCTCCAGAAGTCGCGTTAGTGTGTGTGTGTGTGTGGTAGCACTTATGTAAGACGAGAAGAGGAGAAAGTTGTAGTACCTGTTGATTCAATTTCTAACAAGAATGAAACCAAGAAATGCGATGCCTTAATTGATTTTTGGACCATTGCCCGAAACTTCCGGCCATGCTCAAAAACAAATTGAGAAGGCCTCCACGGTTTGACGGTTAAAGTGGATTGTGTGGAGAAACACACTCAAACTGGTCCTTCCTATTTCAATCTCTATGATTCCTTCGCCATAAGCCTAAGCCTTAAACAGGCCACAAAATTACAGTGATGAAATTTTGTCACCTTTTTAACACTGAAAGTATCCACAAGGGCTTTGATAAGGTGGAAAGTAGAGCGATATATAAACCCAGAGTTTTATGTCTATTCTCCAGCACTTGAATCCCTCCATACAAAGTGCAATGTGCAATTTGATTACCTGCCTTTCTCTTGTCGACTCCTGCGTGTATGTATCACTCTAATGGAACTCAGGGTGAAAGCAGTTTAGTGCGGAGGATATTATTTTTCTCTTCCATAACCACATAAAAATAGCAACCTGGAAGCTACTTTAGCCTAGATGGATGTGAAGAAACGTAAGAAGGGAACAAATGAACCCAGAGCGATAAAAATGAAGACGGATGAAGTTGGTTCCGTAAACATTTATTTGCTGTCACCCCACTCAGTAAATCTATCCATCCTCTGCTTCTGTCTTTCCTTCTACATCGTGCCTGCCTGGGTTTAAGTCTTTAGAATGCAACACTACCTTTATAGAAAGAAACAAAACATTATAAAAAGGATGGGCATGCTAAAGAGTACAATTTTCATTTTTGCGTCAGCGAAAACATTGCAATCTTGTGTTGTGTCATTACGGTCACGGTGTGTCATAACTAATAAACTATTCGAAACATAGCGTAATGCCTTTCACTCACTCTCCAGTTACGGTATAGAAAGCTAACCCGCTTGATATGTTTTCCCCTTTCACTCAGGATACATTGTGCAGGTTGACGAGCATTTATGCTGTTTTCCAATGAAAATAATGTGCGTCATTTGTCATTTAATCCTATAACCCACTACCTTTGAAGACTTTGATGAAAGCAATCCATAAATCAATGACTGAGTCTTTGTGAAAATAGATTTGCGTCATACTCATGTGTTGTTTCTTGATGGATCCTTGAACAATCAGTGGGTTTATTACTTTCTGGATAATTTTTTGCGCTAAATCTATTGATGAAACAAGGAGACTCATCCAATTTGACGAGATAATGAAACGGTAATAATAAGCTAACGAACCACAATGAGAAAGTTGTCGATTGACTCATTAAATGACACATTGTTACATGTCAGGGGAAAAACCAATTTCTTCATCTTAAAGAGTAGAGTACATTATGGAATTTAATGAGTGTTATGGAAAGCACGCAACCACTCTCAGACATCATTACGGTATGGCGAAGTCAAACTTTAGCTATCCTACACATGTGAATAACGACACAACCACGAACTGATCAATATTCGTGGTAAGTTCTCTTCGCTTGTTCCTTCTGATCATCCGTATAATCATCCGAAGCGTCCCTATGCCACTTTTGTGCGTGATCAAGCACCGATGAAAACTCTATTGGTTTCCTGAGTGAATGGAAAATTGAGATGGTTCAAATAATTGAATAAAGTCGGAAACAAATCGAATCAATAAGTTCCATCATTTCATTTGGTATGCTGGGGTATAATAACCATTAGAGAATCATTTGAGTACCAATTAGACTCATTAATTCAAAGTTTCCAAGGAAGATTGGAAGAAATGAAGTGCCCAGACAACCACAAGCATGCAAACTAGTGTGCAGATAGTGCAACAAGCTTGACTGACTTACCATTGTAGTGGACAGCGACAACTTCAAGACGGTATGGGTTTTCGGAAGTGTTTTGTGGAATGCAAGGAGTAATATTGATTAGACGACCTTCTTGAGTGTATAATTTGACAATATCACATGGACCAGCTTCGGCAGCAGATCTGAACATTTCTGTGAAAGGATTAAAATTACATAAAGTTAAATCCCAAATCTCATATTGTGTCTCTGCGCAACGGGTGTTGGGACCACTATAGCTGTTGACTACTGTCATTAAATTGCTCTTTCTTAATAAGCTTAGGATTTCCTAGAGGAAGCGCAAGTGTCTTTAGAAGTAGTTAAAACTTGATTGACTTAACCTCTTGGAGTGGATAGACAGACAGGCAAAGCTGATCATAAAATGATGCAAAATTTTCCATAAACACCTTCAACAACCTCAAGTCTTGCCATATTTTGCTAACTCAATTGCCTACACTTAATTGTCAACGAAGGCAATCTAGGAAACAATAACACCAAACCAAACTACTCCGTCCGAACTGGTGTAATGCGGTCGTGATCAAATGTGATAAATTTTCCTAGAGTGAAACGTATAGCAGAATCTTTTACTCCTGCCACATGGCATGTAATTGGAACATTAAAACCTCGACCAGCATTCTTATTGTTTTAGCTTAAAGAGACGACTACACTTTCGAGATTCGAGTATCCCTGGAAAACTTATGAATATTCACATAGCTGCCCTGAGGAGGTACGGTGTAAGGGGAAATGAAAATGAATATTATGGTGAAAGCTGGACCAGCTTTCACCATGGTCCCTCTTAGCCCTGGTTGTGTGAAGATGCAAAGCCTAGGAAGAGTCACCAACAACGTTTCTTTGCAAAGACGTGAAAATTAAAATTGCAATAAAAGGAGAAAAACAACGCTCTGCATGACTGTCTGTCCTCATGTTGTGGACTTATTAGCTTTTCTAGCTCCTGTAAACATCGAAAGTCATAAAATTTGAAGACCTCTGAGATTGTGTGACCCTTACAGACTAGAGTACGTTTTTAATCATAAATTTTTGAATAAACGGGCCATTACAATCAAAGGTCCACAGAACCTAATTTTTAGAAATCTTGATGTTCAAAAGGGACGTAAAAGTTAAGAGAAAGTTGTGAGACGCATGGTTGCTTCTTTCACAGTTTTGAAGACGATTTTGCCTGTCGATTTGTTCTTCTTTGTTCTGCATAACATGCTCTAAAGCACCACTTCCCTTTAGTCGGAGTAAGTCATTTGGAAAACACTTTTCCTTTTCCCAGTTTCTTTTTATCATTTTTTAACTGAAGTTTCGTTTTACTTTTCTTTTCCAAACATCCTCCTCTCCTGAAAAAAATTCTCATTTCATATCTGTGCTCATTTATTGAGCTCAACCATTTGAAAGACCATTCGTTCGCTCACTGCCAGATGATTTTTCCCGTCAAGTTTAATAAGTGGAACTCGGGAACTTGTTAAACTTTTCAAACTTTTTTCATCTTTATGAGAATTCCTGAAGAAGAAGATACAAAGAGTTATTGGGGCAACATGAAAAGGGGCCAGGGAACAATGTGCAGAGAGAAATAATGGGCTACAAAACTTTGATGAAAGAAGAGCAAAAAAAGAAGCGAAAAACTCTCTCACCTTTAATATCATCGGATGGAGAATTTGTTGGCACTAAAGCAACGTCTTGTCGATCTCCAATGAGAAAGTGAACCGTTAATACATCATCATCCTTCCCAGTTTCTTCTCCATGTCGGAGCCTCCACTCCTCTTCTTGACTCCCCGAAGCAGGATGAGGGGGATTGGTGGTGGTGGTGGTGGGGGCTTCAGAAGCCTCATCTATATTGGTTTCCTCTCGTGAGGCCATATATATGTTCGGTGAATTGACAGGGCTTCAACTTTGAGCTTTCAAATATAAGTTAATTAATGACTGGATGACTTCCCAATGACAATAATGGATGGCTGACGACGACGGAGAGTTGGTCTTGTTGTTGCGGTCGTCGACTCAAAACCCAGCCTACACCAACCTACGATAGCATGATGATGATCGTTCGAGAAGGAAGCAGCAGGAGGAATGACACTCATCGTCTACGGTTCTGCAATTTAAGAAATAAAAATAATCAGTTGATGACAGCATCTCAAGTTTCCTTCCTTCCGCCTGAGAGGAAAAGAAAAGATTTAATTTGTCTTTTAATCTAGAGATAAAAGAGTTGACGAGTAATGAAAAAACGTTAAACGTTTTTTATGCTTCACTCGCTCCCCTTTGTGACTCGAGCAAACAATCAAGGTAGGTAAGCGTAATATGAAGCTTCAGTCTTACACAATTACGTACATGTTGTTGACTCTTTAGGGCGAAGGAAGAAGACTAGAATACAAATTACGACATCCTAGATGCTTTACGCGTCGTCTTGTTATCTTTAACCTTTTTGAGTCACATCTTGTGAATATGGTGGATTCACGAACAATTTCTTCATAACACAAAATTTTATAGTTTTACTGAATACTTTGTTAGTTTTTAATTCTACGCTACCGCAATGTCACATGGAAAATGAGAAACGCAAATGATAACGCAGTCAAAACATTGATATTTGTTCAATAAAACTGATAACATGTCTGAACTGACAAGTGTTAGATAATGTGATGATGATAGTATATCAGGGTTACCAGGATTTAGCACGAGAAAAGATCTTCGATGAGGAGGAACCTCTGATCATTCACTTCCCATACCACCCAGACAAAGAGTTATCTCATTCCCAAGTTGAAACCACGTAAAAACATTTGTAAAAACCTTTTCCGCATTTGGAATGTGACTCATCCTAAGTGAAAGTGGGAAGACAGACTCACGACCACAACTGTACACTCTCTCACCCTCCTGTTCTTTTTCACAGTTTCCATGATTTATTAGACTCGACAAATCTTTTCGTGAACAAATCAAGGTAAGCTTTAATTGGAATCCAAAAAACAGGAAATGAAAATATGCAAACGGTTGTCAACTACCATGTAATCCGTAGCGTGCGATGAGACAATGAATGATGGCCTTATATATTTTGTGAGCAAAGGATGCAAGAACTACACAGGTTTCGTAATAGCATTGGTAATACAAACCAACTCAACCCTGGGAACCAATGTAATTCAATTCCTTCATTCGTAGACAAATTAAGATTGGGAGAGAATATTGGGTTAGCTGGAATTAGTAAATCATTATAAGCAGGACTGGAACTTTGGCAGTTTTATACAAAGTGCATATGGTTGACGTTGTTGCGATGGCGATAGTAATGAAAAACTAGACAACAGGAAGATAATAGAAGAAATAAATTACAATGGATAATGGGCGACCAGAGGAATAATGGTAAAAAGTATCTACTCATGTTTTCCCATATACTTTCTCCCCAACTAGAATTGCCCGAGAGCAGGTAACTGATGAACTGCCTGTCCGGGTGGTTGCTAGCTAGCTACCTGGAAGAATAGAAGTAGCATGTAGGCTTTCTCTGTAGTGAGATTGTAAAAGAACTCTGCTCTACGATGATGACGCACGTAACGCACGGTTTCTCACAGTCTTCTCAATATTAAACTTTAATACCCACTCGTCCTTCCCCACATCATTACGGACGTTTACCAATTTCTTTTATACGTTTCGACAAATTAATCTGGTCATAATGGAGGAAAGTGGACAGGGGTGGAATATACTCTGCTACTTTCTCCAGACAGCTTCATCTCTCTTCTTCCACAGCTACAACTCACACCTTAATACTAAATGTGGGTCCAACAGTCACGCAGTAAAATGGGTTATTCTTCTGAACATATTGACAGCCAAGCAGAATCTTTCCTCACAACTCTCGTTGGGGCGTCGTGAGAAAGGAAAAAGACTTTGAACTCTCGTCAAAATTAGATTTTTTTTACGGAAACAGGAAAAGCAAAATCAAATAAAGCACTGCTCTGATTTGATAATTTGATGGAACTCTTACTTTTATTTAGATCTGGAAGTTTGGAAGTTGGAAGCCAAGATTTAAGTAACTTGCTGCTGTGACTACAGACGCTAAACATAAATCATTTTTGATTTACTTAAAGTTGTCTGGTCCACACAGACCTGATGAGAAACATTCTGACAGACGAAGAAACTTTCAGTACAGGAAATCATAATATCCCTCAGTTGTAAAATCGTTGGATAAATAGGACATGTACAGATTCCAAAACCAACCATAACCAACTACGTTACGTATAAGTCAAAAGCGTATGGATGACTATGATTTCGCCTGTAATATTTATGTAAGGGAGTGGTTTGCTTGCCAACTATAATTTCTGTATAAAAATCCAATTAAGGTATTTGGCGTACCTAATGTATTACTGGAAAGTTTCAACCCTGCTTTCCTGCAACGACAGTCGACAGTAGTGAGGTGGAAGAAGATTCCGGCAATAGACAAGACAGCTAATGAAAGGGTATAGACAAGAATAAATTTGAAGGTTCAAAACTTCAAAGGGGATCTTCTTCATCATCTCCATTTTTGACATAAGTCAAACTTCGACGAGATTCACATATTAGCTATGACAGGTTTATGGTTTGATTATCTTCGATGGATTACTTTTAGAGGTACCGCAGAAACGTCATTCTCCATCGGAGTTTGTTTTATCAAGTGTATTTTAGGGGTCTATAGCTCCTAACTTTGCTTTTCACTCTCTTTTCTAACCCTTCTTTCTCCACTTCATTTTGAGTCAGTTGTCAGTTTGACAAAATGCCGCATGATCCTAAAGATCGGGAGGCTCTCAAGCCAAAAAATTTCTACTTTCACATCGACGTCGATGTCGATGTAACACATCAATAGGCTTTTTACGTCACTCTCTTTTACCTTGTCTCATTTTCCTAACGGTAGGCATATTTTTCCACTTTTTCACCGTGCCACTTTTCCAACTTTTTCACCTTTGCTTCCTTCCCTGCGTCTTTTAACAAGCAAGCAAGCAAATATCACCAATGCAAAAAATAAAAATTGCATGGCAATTCCCGCAGCTGGAAAGACTATACCTGGATTTCAGTTTTAAATTACTCGAGTATCTGCTGCTGCATTATCTATGTTGCTGGGTACTGGACTGGTACTTCCCCAGCTCTAAAAATATTCTATTGTACGATGGACAAAAGAACACATTCGAAAAATATATAAATAGAAACGATAAAAATAGACATTTCATAATTGATTGAAAGTGCCACCGTCTGTGGGTAACAAATATTCTTCACAATCAAAATCATTTCAATAACGAAGTCAGTTCAAACTCAATCTAAAAGTTTAGATATTTTCTATCCGAGATTAAGGTGGTAATAATGCTCTCATGATAATGGGGTTTCAACAATGGCATATAATCTGATCTGGCAGAATTCAGACTATATGGATTAGAGTGAACTTTATCCAGCCATATATGAGTGTCACCACCTCGGCATAACCCTTGCATGCAGAGAAGACAGTTTTTGAACGAGCATAAAGTGAGCAGATAAATAGGCTACATTACATAACATTTGATGCAAATTGAATTCGGGTGAGGAGATAAAAAAAAAAGGTGTTTGCCTGGTTAGACTGGTGTCACTTCTTTTTAAGCTTCTTATATATTTGTACAAAGTTTATCATGGGATATGACATTTTTAAAACGCATAAACATCAGCAGCAGCATCCCAAAGTATTTTGATAAAAATGTCACGTTTAACTCAAGTTGACGAATGTCAAACTATCTATATTTGTCACCTTAAGTTAGCTGTGTATTCGTAAATGAGTTACCTGTAATAACAACAGGAATGACAAACACAGCCGTGGCAACGGCAATGTTGTCGTCTTACTACATACGAAGCTGAGGAGAAAGAGAGAGAGCTGTTGTTTGCATTGATTTTGGATTTGGTAGAGAAGACCAAGTAGCCGTTCTGGCGATACACACGGAGAAAGTTTTCTCATAAAGAATTCCTCTAGAGATTGTATCCGGACTCTGTTTCTTAGCAATTTGTGATTACTTGTTTTCTCTTGTCTTTCCTTTTTCCATGTCAATTCTTTATGTTAACGTTGGATTAAGGCTCAAGTAGTGTCCATATTGAATTCTAGACAAATGGACCCAGTATCTTGAATGCTTCCTTCTTCCTAGACCACGTTAAAAATTGACCTTAATTTTATTTTATGTGGTTGTGCTTGCTGTAGACACAATGAAAGTAAAAAAAGAGAGGAGAAAATGAACTTCACCTCACTATTTTGGTTTATTTATCACCCACCGGCTATTTTTCCCAGCACTTTATGTGGCTGTATAAGAATGGACACTTAAGGCTCACAATGCTAGAGAGCCATAACTGAGTTGTATTAATTAATTAAGTTGTGATGAAATGTTTGGCACAAAGAAACGTGAAGAGGTAGTCTGGGGAAATGTGATACGCAGCCAAACTCTCGAATCTCGACTTTGTTCCTCTTTTGTAGTTCAACTGAAATATTTTTGCTTCGCAAGCAACCTTTCCTCTACCCAACAACCCAACACGACCGCAACCACAACCTTGCTGAACGATGAACTTATAAATTGCTATTATCATAAAATTTGCTTGTGTGAACGCAGTATAGATTGTCCCTTTTCAGCAGTTGAGAAACGTTCCATTTGTGTACTTGTTTATCATCCACAAAGTTGCCTAATGTCTCTTTTGTAAAACTTACAACGCAAAACTGTAAAAGGACGTATAAGAGAAATTTAAAAGTCGACTCAAACAAAAAAGTTTGACAAGTGGTTACGATTTTAAATCAGTTGTTCGGCCTTTTTCACGATTTTTCAGAGTTTGTACACTGGGCAACTATTGAATTCACTGTCACTTGGTGAAAGAGAAGCGAGGATGTTGTGTGGAAGCATGTGTCTTCCTAACAAAGTGTCAACAAAAGTGCTTTTTTATGTTCCTGGAATCCCCAGAAGTACCAAGCAAATCAAAATAAGAGTAAATTCCTGGATGCCATTATCCATTTACTTAGTGCATGCAAAAGAAAGTACCTATCGCCTCTTTCTCTCCTCCTTTCAGAGAATATCCCCCGTCACCACGTCGAACTCATTTTCACCACTACCACTCTTTGGAATATTTCACTGCACTTAATTCTTTGATGAGAGAAACAACGTTAAAAAGCATGTGCGTCGTTTGGGGTTCATTCCAACGGGACACAAGAGCTTGGTTTGGCTTGGTTCAACCGAACGGCGTGCAAAATACAACTACTGAAAGTTGGGTCTGAACTACCTAGCTATATTGCAATTGTCCCACTTAACTGACATGGTGTTTTATAATGTGCACTCATTTCATTCATGAAGTTTTCTGATGTTCATATTCCAGGCAAGCAAGAATAAAAGTGTGCTGAAATGAAGCACAAATTATTGTTAGGGCCTCTCTTTTTGTAAGCAAGTTAAGTTACCATACACGTTGTTGGGGAACACTGAAACATCGTGTAATCCATGGATAAGTGCCATGGACGATGGAAGAATAACAAACAAGACAGGAGTAAAAAACATACCATGGAGATAATGATGAACAGGTGTGCTTTGTGTGTGGTGTTAACAGCACTTGTAATCCAAATGTTGTAGTTCTTTCTAATTAGTATTCGTATTAGCATTTACTTTGCTAATGATCCAGATCCGTTTATGATGCAAAAGTTGTACATTGCCATTGCCAATTAGCAGACTCTGGCAATTACATTATCTCCGTTGATTTCGTAATCGCAGACAATATTGAGTCTCGGAAAACAACCTCGAAAGATTGCTATGATGAGTTTGATCAGCATAAGAAGATGCTATTCGATTAGAGAAAGTAGTTCGAGGAAAGGAAGCGTGTAGCCAGGCTACGCATCAGTGTGGGTGGGTTTGCTTCTCTGAGCAACCCATACATCATCAGTTGACAACAATTGGATGGCACAATAAATAATGTGATAATAAGATGAATTCTTTTTTAATGGCAAGGGACAGTCAATGACACTCAAGGAATAACGGATGGACTTCCACAAACTATGAATGAGCACTTTCTCCACTCCCTCTCCTCTTTGCTCCTCTTCCTTCTTTCTCCTTTCATGATCTTGTCGAATGGACTGAGGACGATAGTTGCATCATCCAACAACACACTAAACGTGCCTTCACCTTATGGTGTTGAATGGTAGCAAGTTATCATGATATGAAACAGGGGAAGCTGGAAATGTGTTATTGTGTGTGTATAGTAGACCCATGTTGGTGCTTATAACAACGAAAGCTGATGAGAATAGAGGTCTTGAGTGGAGCAATGTATGAAAGTTTGTGGTGGTAGCAAAGCTATTAAGCTACAATCGATTTTCCGCAAGTTTGAACAAATGATGGAGGAGCAATGTGCCTGATTACATGTATACGCCTAGGCCTTACGTCGTTCGTCTTCTTCTTGCTACCACCAAAAGTGCCAACCGCTTTCCTTTCTACAAAGCGGTAGTTATTAGTTTCGTTTAAGAAAAAAAGTTTGTATCTTTTTGGCCAATAAAATGTTTAAGGAAAAAAAGTTTGCACTTAACTTATGGATATTTATTATGAGGGGAAAGAATAAGGTGAGTGAGGTACTGGGGTGAGTGGCTGGAGGATGGAACTCATTGGGCTTTGTGGGGAAAGTGTAGGGATACTTCGAAAAGTTGGATAGTCCCAGGAGAAAATCAACAAAGCAAAGGAAATCACATTATTTCATCAAACAACACTGCCTATGAATAGAGCAATTTGCGTATGCCTCCCTCCTTCTTTTCTTTTGCTGCTTAACTTATTTCACAAAGGTAAAGCAAACAGCAGTAGACCACAAAAACGACAGAAAGAATTGTTACCTCAATAATAGGCAACAACGACAACAAGAGTGAATGCAAAGAGAGTGAAAGATCGTAACATTTGCTCTGCAAGTATCTCATACATCTTCGAACGATAAATATGGTAATCGAGTGTGTACGGCATGAACTCGACCACCAAAAGATACATAACAGAATACAAAAATGGTTTCTCAATTGCAGCCTAATGCTGCAAGTCATAAGCAGGATTAAATAAGTAAGCAGTCAAAAAAGTTATACTTTTTTGTTCTGTAGTCGAAATGAAATTTGCATATTAAAGCATCTATTTTTAACCTTGTGCTGCAGAATGTAGCACTCTCTTACATCTGTATTTTATACATTTAAAGTCAAACAAAAACATTGATACCTACACACAAAGCAGAATATTGCTTGAAGGACTTGTGCAGACCAAAAAAGATCTTTGCACTATTATCTGGGGAATTTCCATTTCTCTGCAGTCCGTCTTTCCACGTGGATGTCAGAAAGAGGAGGAAGTAAAAGGGGGTCTCTTACACTATGCTTAACGTCAGTTGCTTATCACTTGCATAATATTCTACCTTCCTAACACTTCTAGTAGCACGCTACACCGTTCATACAAAAAGTGTAATAGAACAAGGTAAAAATTGTTCGATTTTTGCCTAAAGGAGAACTTGAACAAATAAAAATGCATTATAAAAAAATTAATCGAGTCTGTCAATCAAATAATAATAAAGAAACATTGGAATTTGTTAAGCAAACATATATCTTCGTGGAGAGAGGAAATGACAACGCCCTTTCTCTAAGGGCATTTCTCCACAAATAGCAATTGATTTTATGCTGGAGTCATACAATACACAGCCTAGGAAGTGAGTTTTATTTATCCTCCTTGTTTGCTTTCCATCGTGGGAAATGGAAATGGGAAAATTGATGCAGCTAAAAGCTATCAAACTACTTATATGTCTGATCTGATCGGATACCATTATACAATGCGTAATGGTCTATATTTATTTGTTCTGCAGTGAAAAAATAATTGGACAGTAGGGCAATTTTCTCCATACGGGTGCAACCTAAGACGTAAGGGATGACATAATCGAAGTGCGTCAAAGAAGAGGAGCTTCTGGGCTTGAAATATAAGACAAAAACAGCTCCCAAAATATATCTAGATTTGTTTCAACTCTAATCGCAATTATGTTCGATTTGACCGACCACTAATGTGGGAATGAGGATGTTCCGAATGTATTCCATGGAAGGGAAAGCTGAGGAACACATGCCTATGCCATACCTGGGTACATCGATTTTCACTATGCCAATGCTGAATCCAAGTAATAAAGTCGATTTTAGTTACTCATAGAAATCCTACAACTTGATTCATTAGTGTGGGTAACCTGAAGCATAGGCGAATATGATACATGGTTCCACCGACTTTCATTCCTTTCATTTGACAACCTTTATATCCTACGATTACAATCGTGGTTAATAGTGTTGATGAGCAGTAAAAGCTAGAGATCATCTTCATCGGCATTAAAATAAAGCAAGTCATAGTCGTATCCTTTCTAATTACACAATTACGACGTAACCCGCAGGTTGTTTGAATGTGAATGAAAGTCCTGCTATAGATATGAGTTGCTTTCCCCCACTTTTGAAAACATCTCTTTTTCCTTTTCTTTCATGATCGTCATGCTATGCTGGAACACAACCTTTTACAACACCCGTTGAAACTAAGAAAGCTTTCAAACTCTCAGCAGGATTAATAAACGAACAGTATGGATATTATCATGAGAGAAATTGAAGAGAAGTGATTCACTTTGACATGGCTTTGAGAGAACTCTCCGTTCGTCAGATGACCACCCACTGTTCCTACATTCCATTCCTTTTAATTACAATCATTCCCCGCTGGCTTTGTCTCCTCGCGTAATGACAGAGATGCACTTTACTTTCCCTAAATCTCGATATGTCCTAGGTTTACGTTTCACCATGAATAATAGAGCACAAACAAGGTTGGCATCTCCACACTCTCCAATCTAGTCATTGTCGTCACTATGAAGGGGCAATAATTAATTGCATTGACTGACTAGACTCGTTGTAATTCGGCAACTTTGTAATTATAATACTGAGAGTGTAAAGAGTTGAACCTAACCTAAATGAAGTTATGATTAGACTAACACTCATGTGCCATTGTCTAAATACTTGAGTACTTAATAATATAGCACATATGGATTCAGATTGTGATTATAGCTTTTCAAAGAATTGTATTGTACGCATCTCTTCGTCTCTATAAAACTTTCACCATGAACACGATGAGTATAATTTATAGATTAATTGATTTCAGACGTCAATAACTATTTCGGCAAGTATCATAAATGGACCGTTTCTTTGATTTCTTCCATTTACACAGGCAAGCATATTGTTAGATAGCAATGTCCGCCTTCTTCACCTGAGGAAGAAGGGAAGAAGGAAAGGAAATCTTGAAACTTAATCTTTTGTTGAGAATCCCCAGCCGTAATTTCACTCTTCCTTAAGCTCCTTATCCATAACAATTTTTTCAGCTTCCTTCCTATCTTCCGCTGAATTGTGCCTTGTCGGTGCACTGAAGTGTTTTTATTTGCTATCCCTGAGGAAAAGAAAGGTTTGATTTTACATCCGGCAACCGGAAGCAATGCAGTATCAGTTTGTTACAGCTAAAATGATAATGCGAAGAGAAAGATCAGAAAACGACTGCCTTTACTTACATTTAGCTTTCAATCTTAATGCCTACCAACGGTATACTAAATATTGTACATTGTACAGTATATCAAACCTCGATGTGAATGGAGATTCCTGTACATTGTACAACAATTTTAGCTTTAATCGTACAATTTCAATCTTAATAGGTAAACTTTTCAAATTCCATTTTTTAATAATTTTTGCCTGTTAAGTGGAATCTAAACGCCTACGTTTGCTATTCGACCAATAGCACCGAATATTCTGCATCGATTTCCGATGAACTTATTAGAAAAAAGCAATATCCCAAAAGTTCATCGCAATTTGCAAGGACTTGGATTGAAAGTCACTAGGGTAGGGACTAAGCTATCAATTCGAATATTATCTTCGAAGCGAAAAGTTGCTACAACTTTTTAGCTTAGTAAAGAGAATTATTTGGATTCACTCACTTAATGGAAATGAAAAGACCAACTGAAGGTAGGCGTCATTTGTGTATCTATTCCCTCACAATCAACAAATCGAAACTGTTTGAAAATCTTGTCATATTCAAATTTTGATGAAAGTTTTGATTATTTTATACAAATGAGTATGTGAAAGCAGAACATAAATTTCATTTCACAGGTGAATCAATGGTTACAGCAATTAAACTATTTTTAATTGACCTTTACATGATGCAATTGTGAACATCAGAGTGGCATTACTTTGATGCTTTAAACTGGGCTAAATTTACAGCACCATTAAAATCAATAGTATGGAACTGTCACGTTTTATTTTTTGCAAAATATATTTTGTTCATAAATCGAATTTGAGTCGGTAGTTAGTGTGTGTGATGAAAGTAAGAGAAATGAGGTCAGAGGTTCCAATACAATGAAATGATGTACGAATGAAGAGTGGACAGTTTGACAACTGACAATGGACAACATGTCATGGGTTTTATTTTGTGTACATTAATCTCTCTCCTGAGGCTAATAATCTACTACTCAACTCACTCCATTTCCAATTCACTTTCTCTCTGTTGTAAAACGTCGCTTGGACAACCAAATGTAATTTAAAAGAGATGAAAACATGTTAGTAAACAACAGTCAAAATATCATAAGTTTTGGTCCGTGGTGCCTTCGGTTGAAGGAAAAGTACTGGACTTTTGCATTTATTTATGTGATGATATTTCCCAATTTAGGTC
>JAQIWU010001732.1:0-14923 GCA_034696445.1 Isotomiella minor
AAAAAAAGTTTTGTTTGCCTTTCCCGAGAAAAGTAGAGAAGAGAGTATAAAAATGAAATTCTTCTTATTATTTATAAATGATTCTTCCCCTGGTTCCAGTTTATAGATTAAGTTTTTTCTCATGCTGGGTTGGTGTGGGGTTAAAACTGCAGGAGACCCTGATCTTATTCCAGACTAGGCTGCTTAATGTTGATGCAGTAGGCAGGCAGGCATACTAGGAAAATTACGTAACGCAAAGAACTTTTTGGGTGAATGTAAAATTAAAGGAGTACAGACCGACAAGACTAGTTAAATAGTTACCGTATCAACGCACAGTATCAACTCTTCGAAACTCATGCACAATTCAACCATCAAACAAACTAAACTAACCAACAAACTCTGTTGTTTTCTTGGTGAAAGCAGGAGAAGACTTGCTGTTGGAAAGTTAAGATTATCATACTAGTCGTGTGGCTGCGGCGATGACGTTAGCGATAGGAAAGGGGTTTCTCAGATATTGGTTGTGGTATGCAGAAATGGTAGTGGTGTGGTATCAGGGAGTAAAACTTCCTGAAACTTGTTACAATTGGGAACAATGTTTATCCATCTACATAACAACGCACCTCTCTCCCTCCCTCTTTTCTTAGATATATACTCAGGGGCTTATGGCTATATGCACTGAGGATAAGTAGTGTTAGATTAGTTAGTGGGAGGAAGAGTGCTAAGTTGGCGGACGTAAAAAGTGATTTTATACCCATAGTCTTTGGATATTATGTGACACAGCTTCACGCCCATTTTTCACTTTATTTTGATTAAATTCTTACATCTCACTACTGCTGCCTTCGCCTTTCCCCTAGACTCTTCTTCCCTTCGTAACCTAAGCTAAAGTCAACCACTCGTCGTCGGGCTTCAAAAAGGGAGAAAGTAAAGTAAATCTACAAAGAGAATGAACACCAGAGGAAGTGTAAGTAAGGAGCAAGCTGCATTATTTTATTACTCTTCTTGGAACAATGAAATAGTTCGAAGTCCCACCCACAATCATCTGACAATCAAAATGAAAGTGCAACATGAATTTCGTTGATTTAGTGGCGACTCTCCTCATCTTTTCCTATCTTAGTTAGTTACTTGTCGAAGGTTGCTTTCTCCGGTCCGTAATGTAAATAAAGTGAAGGGAAAACACAAAAAAACCTCCCACCCACGCGACCTCACCATCATCATCATCATCTACAGGACTTTCTACATGATGTCCATTCTCAATTTCCGCTCTTCTTATGTTACATCATCAAATTGATGCCTCATACTGTGTGGTTGTAGGAACGTCCACTCTCTTTACTTATAACTACAGCCTTCTTCCTCTGGTATTATAAGTGGAGGTACTAAAATGTTGCAATAATGATTTTTATTTCCGTCTCGTAAAACAGAGAAAATGTTGAACGTGCTTTTCAATGTTTGCAAGATTTAAAAAAGAGGCTTCTTCCTCTCCTACATTTTATACCTCCTTTTTGTTCGTGCGTGCAAGGAAGTTTTGTATGTAACCAGAGGGTGGGTGGGTAGCATGTACAATGTAGCATTGGTATGTGGTGGTAATATAGATAATTTATTGGTGAGGCGTGAACGGGTAGACATGTGTTTTCTGAGCTCATGTGAGCTTAAGTCTACTGATCCAATAAAATATTGGGCCTTTTTATCAGTTGCCCACTGGCCCTTATCATAACAGTCATTAGCCTCTTCTTATTTGGAAAGACGACGAAGGAGAAAGAAAAAAGAGAAGACAAGGGAGAAGAAAGCAAGCCATTATCATACACCACATCAGCATCAACCGGGTCTCTTTTTGAGTCTGGTCCCATGGTCTCTTATTTGAAGAGAGAGGGACATTGAATGAATATTATCTGCCGTTGTACTTTCTCTTTCATTGCCTCAGAATTCTTTTTATTACTTGATGTTAACTACACGCAGTAAACTCAAAAAGCAACCAGCTAAGTAAGTAAATGACGCGGCAGTCTCGATTCTCGATATTAGTTTGAAAGTAAGCACATAATTATTGTGTTACTGTCAATGCATGCCCTTACTTGGTTTTTTTGTCACTCTTTTAAACAGACACAAAGAAGCGTTCTCTCAACCAAAAATTGCACAAACAATAATTATTTACAGCAAATGAGCCCTGCGCCCTGTGGCCCGTTATCTCATTGTGTTGCGTCACATCTCTTGTGGTACTTTCTCCATTTACATGCGTTGCCTTTGCCTTCCCCCGTCCTATAAAGAATGAAAGGATGAGTGGGTGGGTGGTTAAAGAGAGATGAGATGAGATGGAAGAAAGTTACGTTAACTAACCCCAAAGTAATGCAGAATGTAGTATATAATTCTTGGGCAACAAGCAAGGAAGCAAAAGCTTCAAGATTTACAACTCTTATTATTTTACGGGCCTGCCTTTAAAGATAAAATCTAAAGTGATATTTCCCGGTGCCAATTCCTTCCTACTCTCTTATTCTCTCCTTCTTCTAAGGTTAGTTGAGAGAGAGTTTACCAAAGAAACGGGAAGAAAGAAAGGCACACACACACAATAATGAAGTATGTGAAGCTTTCTTCTTCTTCATGAACTTGGTTAAGTTACATCAAATCGGCCTTTTCCTTTAAAACTTAAACGTCTCAATTTAGCTACAATGGGAAAGCTTACATGATTTACACCAGCCCATTTTAAAGCTGAACATTATTCAAGGAAAGGAATAAATTACGTTTATTGCGATTAGGCACAATTGTATGTGAAAATGGCTGTATTTAAAAGACTGTTTCCATTGCGCTGTTGCCAAAACTTTCTCTGCTGGAATCTAATCAATCTTCGCCAAACTTGGGCTTCCCATAACAATTTACCATCAACCCAAAAGATTAAAAGGATTGTGCATAGTAGATGAAAATTGGATGATATGCTCGAATAAGTAGGTAACATGGAAAGGGTTAAATATTTATTAACTTGGGGATGTCGTCTTCTTGAGTGAGTATATATCTGTAACGAGCATTGTGGGTATTTAAGGGTGAAGGATTTTTATTTCCTCATAAAACCGTGATGATACGCATGTTATGTAGCTACTTAAGAATTGCGTAGGAATGTAGGTAGTTTGGAGAATGCTTTCCTCACGTAGGTCTAAGAGGGTGGCAGAGGAAGGGAAAGGAATGTATGGATGGGAAGGGATGAATGTATGTTGATATGAAATGATATTCCGAGGACCTGCTAATACTTATCCAAGCAGGCAGACTCTCAAATCAGGAGTCGGGCAACATATGGCATCATTCCAAAACAAGTTAGTTTGGATATCATTTCTGGTTCGGAGCATTTTATGACACGACCCATTTTTCTATTCTTCCTCTCTTTCACTCACTCTTCTTCTTTCTCCACACACACACACACGGTCCTCCTGTGTGCCCTGTCCCCTCGCCCTTTCTTTTCTCGAATGAATGAAATGAAATGAAGGCTCTGTGGGGCTAGGCTAGTTGAAAAGTCTCAATGATTTCGGTTTCTCTTGGATGAACTGCCAAAACACGTTTCATGTCTTGCAAAAAAAACTAAACTAACGAAAGACCTCTCACTCCCATCACATCGCCCATCCCATCCTATCATATCACATCAACTCATTCAACTTTTTTTTGTAGGTTAGATGGCAAATAATCTTTGCCATCTCCACAACTGTTACCCACGAAGAAAACATGGATTATCAAATCTCCAGAACATAACATGCACACAGAGAGAGAGAGAGAGATCTCACAGAGTAGTAAAAATAAAAAGACTTGATATTTTTTCAAATTGCAAGAATCTAACAAAATTGTATGGACCATCTCAGATTTTACAAGCCTCATAAACTCAATGGGCCCGCCCTACTTGACAAGCAATTTCACAGGAACTTTATATCTCTTGTGCGAAATGATGTGCCTTTGGTCCTTCGTTTTTCTACCCTTATTTGTTTGACTTGACTTGGCAAGTCCAAACTAGGATACATATATTCACATTTTTATGACGGTATTGCATTGCATCACCACCAAAACGTATATCAGTCAGACAAATGAAACAGTTTATGGTGGGACATGAAATGAGGCAGGGAAAAATAAAAACATGCGTGTTCATAATAACGATTACGAGGGTGGAAATCAAGATCTGAAATGATTGTGCTTACCTAAATGCAAAAGATGCGAGAAAGTGAAATTGATTGGCAAAAAGTCAAGCCATTTAAAATGGA
Source organism: Isotomiella minor (assembly GCA_034696445.1). NCBI lineage: Eukaryota > Metazoa > Arthropoda > Collembola > Entomobryomorpha > Isotomidae > Isotomiella > Isotomiella minor. The sequence goes on from JAQIWU010001732.1 coordinate 4,203, forward strand.
TTTTTCACTATCGAAAACTTGATTATTATGGCATAGGAATTCAACAGTGCCCTTTGACATGAATGCCTCCAAATGTGATTTATGTATGTGCTGCTTTTTACTTATTGACAACAACAAAGGCAATGAATAGAAAAAGGGGAAACCAAAATACAAGGTCAGTAGGGGCAAAAGAGAAAGTAACAGCTTGGAGTCTACTTTCACTACTTTTCCTTCTACCCTTGTTCTTCAGCCAAAGTAACCAAACTCACATAGGTTCGTAAACACCCATTTTAATTTTTATCGGTCTTCTTAAAAATCTTCCTTTCTACCTGTTTGGACGTTAGATTTCATTTTATTAATTCAACCTTCCGTTTGAAGTCATTTAAGCCAAAGTCTCTCCCCTTTGTGAGTGAAGCGAAGGCGAGGGAGATAAAGTGAAAGTAAAGTCAGGTCTCGTATTCAAGTAATCCCTCACCTACTTATGTCTACGTGATTTATCGGATCCTCTGCTTCCACCCTGGTTCTTCAGAGATATCACATCACATCACATCACACGCTTTTGCAATCGAAGAGCTTAACATTTTGTTCAATATGCAAAATCCTTCAGATCAAATAAATCAAAGAATGGGTGCGAATAACGAAAAAAGAAAAGAAAAGATACACAGACACTCATATACTCTTTCAAGTCAAGGAGAAAAGATTTCCGTTCCTGATTTCTACTTCCACACAGTATATCTATCTGGTCCATACAAAGGAGGAAACTTACGCGACGCGATGTAATCCAAATTTTTTCTATCCAAAGTTGCAAGTTTGAAATATTTCATTTAATCTCGCTCCTCTCAGCTTTTCCTTAAATCTCTTCTCTCAATTTCTACCCCTCGGTTCAATCAGATCCTCTCTCTCTCTCTTTCTCTCACTAGATTCAGATTCTCTGGTTTAATGAAGCTGCAAGATAATATTGAAAGAAAGAACGGCTTTTTAAAAGTGAAAGTTACGTTTACCTTTCTCTTCAATAATATGAAGCAACACATATCATCTTTTCCTCTACAGCCTCACCCTTCATCAAAAAACCGGCATGTAGGAAAGTTGTTTGTCTCGGGTTATATTGACTTTGTTTAGCTCCTCATTTTAATCTGATTTCTGACAGTAAACCAAAGCAAAAGGAAGGCAGTTTCCCTGGCAATAAAAATGTAATTCATAAATTATGCGGTAATCGTATCTTAAGCCTTTTGGTCTGCTCCTCGGTCGGTTTTTGGTTGTGATTAAAGTAGCCAGGCTTCCAGCTTATCTGCGACTAAACTAAGCGTACACTGCAGTGAAAGTGAAAGCTAAGGTTGGTTGGGAGATTATTCGCATTCATTTCATTCGCTTAAAATTACATGGCGACTAGTATAGTAGAGAATAGAATAGTGAATGAAAAGATTTTATCACCCTAAACGTCTAATGGTTATGGTCGAATAGATTGAGAAGATGAGGATGAGAATGAGAGGGAGAGGTCTGGCCTCATCCCTGCCTCTGGCCAACTTAGCTTAAGACCTTCCACATCCACATCCTGTGATAAATGGCAGTCTGCATTGCATTGTTTTATGACTTTGGTCTGATGAGAAATCCAAATCAAGCCCAGGCTTACGGAGTTAGATTACATTGTTGTAGAAGAAAATACCCTCCCACCAAAGGCAAAAGCAAACATAGTGAGTGAGTGACTGAATTAATGGGGGAAATATTCAAATGCAAAATAGGTCGCCAATCGTGTTCAGTTCAGAGTCTAAGAAGAAATGATGAGGATGGGATTACTGCGAATGGCCTTAAGTCGCAGATAAAAGATGGACATAAGAAACAATCTTCCTTTAAACCCAATTTCTGGGTCGTGGAATGTCTTTAACGTCTTTCCCCCGATATTCATCGTCCCCCGCTGGTTCTTATGGCATAGTTAGTTAAAGTTACGTAAATTCTGGAAAAATTGCAACACTCCTTCTCCGATTGATTGTTTTTTTTTCGCGAAAGTCTCTGTTGGAAAGTAGGTAATGGAATGGCGTCTAGATATATATCTCGGTTAATGTCTAATTTGCTTTGTTCCCCATTATTATAGAAGAATGTACGGCGGACAGAAACGAATAAATGGAGGAATGACATAAAAAGAGAAAGCGAAGCGTCCTATTTCCCTCTCCTCCACTCCATCCTCCTGCTGAAATGGACGATTATAGGTATGATTATAAAACAGGATCATAAATGAGAGCCTCCATTCTGACTACCATTTAGATATTACTGCGGCAGTAAAGCAAATAGCCGTAATCCTCTCATTCTCGTCTCAACAAGCCAAGCCCACCAATCAACCGGGCCATCATCATCAAATATCTCGTGAGTGAAAGTAAAGTGAAAGTAAATGTGGTGCGGAATAGGATGGTGGTGTTTTTCCTTTTCCACCTTTCCTTTCATTTGTATCTATTAAGCATTATTCCTCCGTCATTAGCATGCTTTTAGGATTCAAATAAATTAAGATTTTCCTGCAGCGCAGTGACGGCTTTTTCTTGTCAAGCAGACCAGGGATGAAATGAGGTGAGATAGGAAGGGTAAATACCGGAATACACATACAGACGACAATCTGCCATGTAATATTTTATGTGTATGTAAATACTGGTAGGATTAAATCCGCCACTCTCACTCACGACATGTCCATCAAGATAAATGACCTGTCCCATGGATTAATGATAACATAGACAAACAAATCTAAATCTATGTGCACAGGGTCGAAATGGGAGTACCACACCTAGATACTACTGCAATTTATGCCATCCCACTTTTCCATCTTTGTCTAAAATATTTGCCCATTCCTAACAATTAATCCGAAAAGTCATCATCATTATAGAATCAGTATTATCCAACCCACCCCTTGGTCCTTGATTGTTCAAGTACAGTTGGGTGAAAGTAAGGCCATTTTTTGGTTTCGGACTTATTTTTCCTTAAAAACTGTACTCTTTTCCTCTGTATTTCTAAGGGGGTAAAATATTATTACAAAGCGGAAGTGACATTACGGTTTCCCTGCTCACAAAGTGGAAATATCAATTCTCTCACTTTGCCACGGTGGCGAGTGGAGAAAGTAAAGTTGGTACTTGGAGCACGGTCAACCCACACTTTTTTTGTTATCATTTTAACCACGTTACAGATTCATTTCCACAACAATACAATATTTTAACCCCCACCCACCCGCCTTCCTCTCCTGGCCGAGTTTAAAAGGTAAGTTAAGCCAGGGTAAGCCGAGATAAGGAATAAGAAATCAGAACCTTGTTCCTGTTGCTGTGACCTTTCTGGGAGAGGAGAGAAGACATGACACGGTAAAAGAAAGAAGAATAAGACTCGGGATTAGAGTATCCATTTCACAATTGTTTATGATGAGTTGCCCAAAGGCATAAAAGAAAGGAAAAGAAAAGAAAAAGCCACACGGAGAAAGCAGGACAGGACAAGAAGTTTAGCTTGCTTACTTCACTTTGGGAAAGGACATAGTTTTAGTTTAGTTTACCCCTTGGAAGAAGAAGAGAAAGCAAATTCAAGTAGGAACGAAATAAGGAAGGAACTCAGCCCAGATTTGACTCACTCAGCATACTTTCTCCTTCCTCTTTATTCTGTTCTTGGGACTCACAACATTAGATTACGAAAGGTGAATGAGTGAGTGAGCATCTTCAGTGAAGGAACTGAACGAAAGTGTCCAGAACTGAAATGCAATGACACACGAGGGAGGGATTGGGGACGGAACCGTGTGCTGAAAACGTATGAAAGTTAAACCTTTGGGGGAAACTTAGCCTGGATTCCCTTTTTAACGAAACAACAACTTGGGGATTTCACTTCACTTTATTTCACGACGACGACCACCATACATTTCTTCTTCAACATTGTGTCCTACCTTCCCTCCTGATCTTAACTTTCTGACTTTCTCCCTTTGCTTTCCCTTCTCTAAGTTGTTACATTTAGATACAAACAGAGAGAGGGCAACTAGGAATGAATAGTCGAAGGATTCATAAAATAAATATTAGAATTTAAACCTAACTTTCACTTTCACAACGGAGAACAAGTCAAAAGTCTCTCTTTCTCTGAAATAAAACGGTTTAACATGCCCTATGACGATATTCCTCCAAACCATGTAGTTGGAACTAATTTGGAACGACCGAGAGCAGGAACAATTTATTTATTTACCTACTCAATCCACCCGGAGCTCTAAACAATTGGGTCGACAGAGGAGGAAGAAGAAGACAACAACATCGTTTCATTTCAAATTTTTATATTTTCTTCCTTCCGAGGTCATGAATGTTGCTGGATGACGTACGTACGTCAGAGAAGCCTTATTCTCATTTTCCGCATGGACGAGCAATAAATTATAAACCTCATCCATTTCAACACAACCTCCTTACTTTCTTCCTCGAGATGACTTGATGAAGATGGTTGATGAAGATGATGATGGGAAAGAAAATTAATCTTATCAAGTTTCACTCTTTTACAAGCCTTGCCTTTGCTTTTGCAATTCCTCTATCATGCTTGCTATCTACGTGTATTGTTATTAAATTCAAGGGATGATCATGTTGGTTGAGACAATTATAGTTCACTATGTGTCTAGGGGAAAGTAATTTGCAGTAATTTACGAGGAAGGCGTCATCATGGATAGATACTTGGAGAGTTGATTTGGAGAAAGCAGTGATCATAAGGATGGATTTCATTTATGGTTTATTATCCCCTATGCAAAAACATGGAAGGGGGAGAAAGTGGAGGGGAAAGGTAAACTTCTAATAATCGTGTAGTGTAAGAGAAAGCAAGTGACTCGGATGTGGATAGATTTATTATTATATGGACAGATTGAAATTTAAATGGTGCAACGGACATCGCATCGCATCGACGACGATGCATTATATGAAGGCGTGGTCGGTTTTCACCAGCAAATCTAAGTACTTTCCCTGCTGCACTTTCTCATCATCGCTATCAACGACATACTACCTACATTTCCATCTATTATTAGAACTAGTATCATCCTCATCATCATCCCTTCTTCCTCGCTCATATCATACTTACAAATCAGCCTCCTCCTTCCTAACTTTACGTTTCCGGAGTCTCAACACGGCAGAAGCAAAGTCTTCTTCCCTTCCATCCCATCTAAAAACAACGACTTTACTTTCTTCTCAGCTACACAGCATCACACACAAATCACCAACACCACACGGACATGAACGTACAGAGAGATGAAAACCAAAGCAAGATCACGCTTTCACCAGGAAGTAACTTAAATTCATAGGGCACACCAGCCACAAAAGGCTGCTGTGCTGAACTGCATATAGAATCAAAAGATAAAGGCGAGAAAGGGGTAAAAGTATGCCAGATGCCTGCCATGCTTCCTTCCATGTTCTGCTTATGCTTAAATCCTGCTGATGATGTGATGTGATGCACCCACTCCTCCACTCCTCCTTTTCGGGTTTGGGCCTTTCTCTGGTCCTAAGTACTTTTACTTATCTGTATCATGGCATCGCATGTGGTCTTGTATTAATGTTATGAACATGGGATGGTGATGGTACGAGAGCAGTGCTGCATCGTAGCAGCATAATAGTTGTTGTACTTTTACTTTCACTTTCACGAGACTGATGTGAAATTCAGCTATAAATCACACACTACGTGCCAACATTAATATTAAATTTGCACGATCTCACCCTTTCGTTTTCCAAGTAAAGCAAACATTGATGATTCCAGAGATAAATGAAGGGAAAGAGTATAAAATAAAGCTTTTGGTTCAACAAACAAAACGGAACAGCTCCTCCCACTTTTCTCACCCCAAAAAATAAAGTAAAACACGATAAAAAAAACTATGATACAAGCATTCCATCCCATACCCCTTTCTCTTTTTACAAACCTAATCAAGAGGCAGTTTGAAAAAGTGGCTACAAAGAAATAGACTCGATATAGCTGTACGCGTTCCTTTTCATCCCATTCTCTTCTACTTTCACCTGGCCATTCTAAAATGGATGGACTTCACTCATGCAATGTGGGATAATAACAACGATAACAATGTAGGGTCCTGGATTTAATAGTAGGTCAAATGGATGTTCAAATGAAAACAAAGGAAAAGCAATAAAAACACTGTACCAAATACTATTCTGTCATGTCATGTCATTATTAGTGCTCACCTCTCTCTCTACCAATCAAAATTTGAAATCCGTGTGGGTTTATTATTAATCTAGTGGGAGAGCTTTCGGGAGAAATTAAACAGATTGAATCTATTTTTGGACAATGGAATGAAGAAGAAAGGCGGGTGAGAAGGAAATAATGAAGGCGGAAAAGTAACGGACATACGTACAACAAAACAAGTTGTTTTCTCTTTTCTGACAAGCGTAGCAAATTGTTAGTGGAAATGAACAGCGAGAGTAGCGTAATTACTTTACAGACGAGTGGAAAACCATGAGTGTTTTGGTAATTGTAGTCAGTCCAACCACACTGGAGATTCACACAATTGTGTGTAGCTTACTCACACTCTTTCAATCCCGTTGCATTGTAATTTTAAGTGAGACATTCAACTCTCAGAGAGAATGAATGTGAATGTCGGTTTTTTTGGTGTGAAATTGGAGTGGGAATTGGATAATTTGTAAAAATTAAAGTAGAAATGAAATTTCTGCTTGGATTTTTTGCTGGAGGCGTCTTGAAAAATAGTAAGACGGTGGAAAAATGGAGATAGGATTTCTTCGTTCCAACTTTTGCCGTCCCATCATCTTCCTCCAGATAGATATGTAACCAAGTCCTCTCTTCTTCCTCCGTTGGGATGTGGATTGGAATAAATGGATGATGATGTTATAGAGCTTGAAATTCATTGCATTATTGCACTGGTTCATTGCACAGAATATGTAACCATATCCTCTCTGACTTTTACTAAAGTGGAAAAGGCCACAAAGTTAGCAGAGAAGCTGTGACATACAAAGAGAGAAAGCATATTCTCATCGAAATCGCTGTACCAGCACTTGGTTACTTACCTTTCTTTCTTGCCTCTATTCTCTTTAGCTCTGCATTGTATGTGTGTGTGTGATGTGATATGGCGGGTGAAAGTTACCAGAGCAGAGCTAGGTTAAAAGACTCAGACAAAATGGCATCTGTAGAATTAACTTAATCCCAAAAGATTGAGTCAAGACGTGAACGCATTCTTGCATACTTGGGAAATTCATTGGGGGAATCCACCCCATTTTTCTCAAACTAAATGGCTCCTATCCCTTTCACTGCTTTCTCCAATGCCTCACTTTCACTTTCCCACACAGCTTTCTCCAGCAAGGTTTCTGAGCGGAGGACTCAGTTTCACAATGGAAAGTGGCAGTGGTGGTGAAAGAATGGAATGGTGGCTTTCACTAACTTAATAGATTGGTGCAGGAAATTCCAGGAGTTCATCACATCACTGCAATAGAGATGGAAAAATGCTTACCAGGACGAATAGTATAATTTTCCTAAAAAGCTATCTTCTGTTGCGGAGGTAATAGATAAACAGATGCTTTCTCTAGTTTGAACAGTCCTATCCCAATATTGCTTCAAGGAGGAACGTACTTACATGCTTTCTCTTTCCAGCTGCAATCGGCATAGTAAAATTCTACTGGCCCATCACACGAAACGATATGGGCAACGTATGGCATTTGGAGACATTTGGCATCAGGTCAGACGGGACATTCAATTCTTGCTTGCTGTTTTGTGAAGAATGAAAAGAAAGCAGATGGAGAAACGTTCATCGAAAAATGCAGAATAATTCAGTTTTTATTATATGATTTGATTTGACACAGAAAGATCCATTCTTATGCTACTTAAGATGTTCCTATGTGAGATCTGTTGAACAAGTACCTACACACATGCAATAATTGTAATTTTTTGTGACAAAAGTTCATCCTGCTTCGCCAAATTATTTCAAATCTACCAAAAGTTTGAAAACTAAGCTATAAACAAATAGCAAGGCTTCAGCCTGACATCAATAGAAAATAATTAGTGAGTGACTGACTATAAAGATGTTGGTTGTCATTGAGCATTATGCAAAGATTTCAACCCACACTTTCAAGCTTAATTAACACTTTGGATTCCTTCTCAATGAAGAAGTCAGCGAACAAGTCCATTAAAAGTGCAGGCAGCATAGAAGAGAAGCGTGAGTTCAAAAGCAGAGCAGTAAAGGGTTGATACGGGCAGGAGAGGGAACCACGTCAATCCAAATGCCCACCACCACCTGATCCCTGACGCTATAAATACATACAAAAAAGTACATTTAGTAAAAGTAATGCAAGTGAAAGTTATTCTGGAATTCCAAAGTCGTTCAACATTATTGAAATCAAGGAAGAGTGTTTTTCTCTATGCGCAATAGGATTCTGTATAACTTGGCTCCACGTGGTGAAAGTGAAAGGGGACGCCTGTATTGCGTTTAAAGTGGTACAAAAATCGAGCCTGGAGTGAAACCAAGTTTCAATAAAATGGGATTTAAAGGATTCCCATTACACAGGAAATCGAACTGGACTTGGGCTCAAGGAGATTTGAAAGTCTGTGAAATTGGGCGGATGTAATGTGGTCCAGATGATGAGGATCCTGCCAGGCCCATAGCCTTATGGACACATGAGACCACTAATTCCAGGCTGGGATCCACACATTCAATAAATACATGGTATCACAGCTTGCAATCGCTATCATCCTCCCTCCCTCGTGCACAAATCGTTTTGCACAAAATAAAATACAGGAAGGCCTAGCATCAGCAATAATTGCTTGCTTGCAATATTATTATACTACCAAAAATGAAGAAAGTAAGTCAAGGATTGCCTCACCAGAAGAGTGATTCTTAGCCGAGGAGTACATGGGAGGTTGATAATTTTTATTTTGATGAGTAATCTTCTTCGTAGTCTCCCACTCTTTATCAAGGATGGACGCCACACATTTAATGCGGATGACTCCTTTGTTGAAAAAGTTGTTATCGACAAAAACCCTTAGTCCCATCACCGAAGTCCAAACTTCCCTCCCCTCTCGATCGAGTTCCATCACTGGAGGGTACGTTGTCACATTTGATCCGGTCCACTGCCAAAGAATGTCATAATCAGACACGTGCGTTACGCCAAAAGAAAATATATTGGTGGATTCGTCGTGGAATCAAGCAAGCGATTCATTTCCTTCTTCGTACTTTTGTGTTTGTGTGTGATATTATTACTCATTCATATCTACCCTCTCACAGGAGAAGAGATTGGCTGGGGGAAAGTTCCAAACCACTTGGGTTAACTTGGCATGGTTCCCACTAATTGTTTTCACAGCCATAAAACTAGGTTTTTAGTAAAGTTATGCTAAAGTTAGAGTGGAATGGAAGATAGGGAGCCAAATGCCAGGATGAAGATACAATTCCCACAATCCTGCCTAAAAATTACAATCCTACACAGATTCATAAGAATATTTTTCACGAGAATATCCACAGGTAGTTTCAGAGGTTTTCTTTTTTTTGCCAATAAAAATTCAGTGAAACATGGATGTGGGAAACTGAGCACCATTTATTCCATTCCAACCTCAAATCATGTTCATTCAAATTCAAATTAAGAGTCTGTGTGGAGAAAGTTTGACTTTGCTGTGGCATTGTGAAATGGGAGTGAATGAGCTGAAATACTAGTTGGGTTGTTAAGGTTTTTTTTGGGAAAGTAAAGAAAGTCACGTAGCGTGTAGGTAGGTGCATTAGATTACCTTCACCTGAACTCTGAACTAAAAAGAATGAGAGGAAGGCTCTTGTTTTTCTTGTGGGATTTGTTAGCATTCTCTACATTATATCATGTCGCCATACAACTTTTACTTTTGAACTTGTATATCATATTATACTAAACTTAAACTACGTTGGCCAACTTTCAACCCGAGTTCTTTTACATTTTCTTCTCATTTCTGCTTGATTTTATTACATATCTTGGTATTATTCTTCGTCTAATGTGCGAACGTGCTGCAAGAAGAAGGAAGTTTTTAAGATAGAGGAGATGATGATGTGGGGATATAGCCCTACGTGACGACGGATAAAGCAACATTATGATGGGAGTATCGCAGACTCAAAACAACAATTTAATGCCAACTTACCTTCCTATCGTTTATGTAGAAGGAGAGATTTGCAACAGGGTAACTTCTGTAAGACGTGCAATTTCCGCTCAAAGTATCGTGCATGTAGACAGTCTGGGGAAACTTTGATAGATGCGGATTTACAGGAGTTGGTGGAACTAGAGAAAATAAAGAGAGAAAAAATTTGAGATTAGGTCAATTTTAAAAGTCTGGGTTTCCTCGTAGTGATGAACCATTTAAAGGAAACTACAATAAAACGTAGAGGAGAGAAAAACGAAGACTTACTGATGGCTGTAAATCTCCCGTCTTGTTGTAAGGTTTGGAAAATTGGCGATTCTGAGCTAACTTCACATCGATATAAACCGCTGCTGTTTAGATTCAAGTTTCTCAAAGTTACACGATTCGCGTTGTTCAGGTCTTGGTTCTAAAGTAAAGTTGTAAATTAAAGGAAATGCTATTAACTCACTTCATCTTCATCATGGAAAGCATGGAGTTAGTGAGAGGGAAGAAGAGAGATGAGCTTTCACTTTTCAAAGTAAAAGTAAATTGGTGATCTATGGTAAAACTCTTCTAAATAGGAAAACAGGAAGAAACTACTGTGGTAAAAAACTCAAATTTAGAAGAAAATTGTGGAAGGCGAGGGAGGAACCACTAACTTGAACGAAATTTAATCGCGAACTAATTGATAT
>JAQIWU010001733.1:0-14912 GCA_034696445.1 Isotomiella minor
TCAGCATCACTCACCTCCCTTTGCGGCACACTTTTTCTCCTTGCACTCTGCGAATGGACAAAACAAACGGGACAAATCAACCTCCGACTTTTAAAGTTTTGAAGATATGTCATCTGATAAGTTATATTTGTTTCATACCCAGGTCGGTGTCACACTCCTCGGCTTTTTCGCAGGTGTCCCCCGCCTTCTTCTTAGCAGCTTCCGGACATGCAAAAAAGATACAGTGTCAATACTCCATGAAATATGAGACCTTATATGATATGATCACACTCACCTCCCTTTGCGGCACACTTTTTCTCCTTGCACTCTGCGAATGGATAAAACAAACAGGACAAATCAACCTCCGACTATTCAAGTTTTGAAGATGTGTCATGTGATAAGTTATATTGGTTTCATACCCAGGTCGGTATCACACTCCTCAGGTTTTTCGCAGGCTTCCCCCTTCTTCTTCTTAGCAGCTTTCGTATGCAAAAAGATACACAGTGTCAACACACCACATAATATTAGACCTTAGATGCCAGGATATAATCACACTCACCTGCCTTTGCGGCACACTTTTTCCCCTTGCACTCTTCGAATGGATAAAACAAACGGGACAAATCAACCTCCGACTATTCAAGTTTTGAAGAAGTGTCATGTGATAAGTCATATTGGTTTCATACCCAGGTCGGTATCACACTCCTCGGTTTTTTCGCAGGTGTCCCCCGCCTTCTTCTTAACAGCTTCCGTACATGCAAAAAGATACACAGTGTCAACACTCCACATAATATGAGACCTTAGATGAACTTGTGTGAATGGTATGACAAAACTTACCACCGTTTGTAGCACAGTGTTTACCAAGATCGCTCCCATCAACAGGGTTTGTTCCAGCATCACGACACACTGCATGAAGACAAAAAACAAAGTAAAAAAACGAAGCTTTCAAGTGTGATTGATTATAGTTTTGATTATTCAATTTCATACCCTGGCCAGTTGGACAGTCCGCATCGGCGGAGCAGGATACAGCCATCGTTCCTACAAAAATATGCATTCATATCAATACACTCCTACACACAGCGTCATCATCATCATCCTCACACTCCACACATGACATGACCTTATAGACATGATAATATATATAACTCTCACCTCGAATGATCCCATCGCTTGACAGGAACACCACCAACGCCAAGCACAGCCCCAAAGACGTCTTCATCTTCATCCCTCCTTCTCTCCTCTCGAACGAATGCACCTTCTCGTCAGGTCAAGTAAGATTAACAGCTAGCCCCACCCACAAAACGACTTACTAACTGGAGGAAAGACAGAGAAGAAAAGTCAGAGAGATGCTGTCAAGTCAAGTGACAGATGAGTTCTGGCTCAATTCAGCAGAAGCCGTCCGTCCGACTTTGCTCTTTTTTTCGGTGGTCCACATGACGACCGAAGGTGTTTGAGCCGGTATGTCTGTCTGTCTCGACGGCAAGCAAATCATCATCATCATCGTCATCCCTTTTGTTCCAGTAGCCAAATCAAGATGTCACATGATATGAAGGAAATGAGGGTCCCTTAATTAAGGGAGACCTAATTAATTAATGGAAGTTTCCAATGCCTAAAATGCTAGCCCATCCTTCCATCCATGACATGAATTCCTCCACAGGTTTCTCCCGTCACCCCGTTGTGCCCGTAGACAAAAGGACAAATCCACGGGATTGAGACAAACTGAGAAAAGTTAAAGTGGCATTCGTTTTGGACGCTTCATTAGTAATCTTAGCTTGGCATCAATTAAGCATTAATTAGCCATAATTCTCCTCTGTTTGACGTGTATCATGCATCGGTTTTGTTATGATTGATTGATTACACTCTGGAAAACCTCCATGAAAGCATTTCTGTCGAAATATGACACATCATCACCATCATCCAACAATCAATCATGCAATATGACGACATAAAAGTGAACTGATAAGTGCTTACATTTCATAAGACATGTATCGTAGAAACTTTTAAAGATGGAAAAGACCTTAGGAAGGGTCGATCAATGACTTTAGATTGCTTTTATTAGACACACACACACACATGAATGAATAAAGTATTGATTGATTGGGTTTGAAAATTAGGCAGCTTCTAGATTTATCGGCTTGCTCTGTCACTGTCATTCCTAAAAGACCCGTGTCCCTCTCTCCTTTTTCGTCCCATCGACCTAAATATTGATAATACCCTACACACATATTGGGAAACCAGTAAAGCACAAAGTAAACCATAAAAAATATCGACTATATTGCACACTTCATTAAAGAAAAGTAGGTAACACAAAAGCACGCTTTCACTCTACTTTCTTCTCCTTTATAGAATGGATTTTCCACCACAAAACGAGTCAGACTGGCAGGAGCAGGGGAACTGGACGGAACAAGACCAATATCAAGAACAAGAACAACAAGACTTTGACTACAATAACGAAGACTACTCCAACTACGAACAATCCTACGACCCTAACGAGTACGACGATCCTAACAGCTACCTCATCCCCGGAGGAGACGTTGGGGACATTACTGGAAACCAACTCCTGGACTTTGACCAAGAGAAGGCACTCATGATGCCGATGCCTACGAGTGCCACACCTGGGACCCACACTGGGATACAGCAAACCCTCGCCCTCATCAAACCGGAAGCTATGGGGAAGGCGGAGGAGATCCAGAATATCATTGGACGCGAGGGACTCACGATCCTTCAGTCTCGAGCAGTTCATCTGACCCCTGAGCAGGCGGCCTCCTTCTACATGGATCAGTACGAGGAGGACTGGTTTGCAGGGGCAGTGCAGAACCTGAGCAGTGGCCCTGTGCTGGCATGTGAGTGTCTCAATGTGCCCCAAGTCATGAAACATTCTTAAGCCTTTCATTCTTTTCCCAGTGATACTTTGCGGTCCACAAGTGGTCCGCCATTGGCTGGAGTTGATGGGACCCTCGGAGTGGAAGGAACGGTCGGAGGCCCCCACCTCCATGCGGTATTTGTACGGAGTGAAGGAGTCGGACTATGAGAATGGCCTTCATGGGTCGGCAAATCCAGAGGAGGCACTGAGAGAGCTCCACTTCTTCTTTCCCGCAGGCACTTTATTACTTTTGATCGATTTTATTCTAAATTACTTTCTCCATGAATACATGCATGCATGCATGCATGTCGGTCGATATCAAAGTTAGCATATCGATTTCGAGTGGAGAATTTAATGAGACTCGTGATTAGAATCGTAAATTTTAAGCGTTGGGTGTAAATAATGCAACATTTTTTTTAGTGATTGTGGAACCCATCTTGGGAGACAGCCTTGCAACCCTGTACCTGAACCAAAACGTCCACCCCGTCCTCACCGTAGGACTCTCAAAGTTGGTTCGAGAGAAGCCTCAAGACCCCGTCATGTGGCTTGCGGATTGGCTCCTTGCAAACAATCCGAACAAACCAAGGGAGTTGAATCCAAACGGAACGACGTGCACTTGAAGACAAAAGATTCAGACTTGAGACTTTTATTTACTTTTTCGAGAGAGAGGAAAGAAACAAAATAATTTCAAATTTCCGATTGAATTCAATTTGCAACAATTAGAATTTCTAGATTTTTTGGGTCTGATTGTCGTAAAAAATTGTACATAAAATAAATAATGCTGTGATCAGAACTTTTAGGTACTGGCCAAAATTTTAAATGGAAAAATTGAACTGATTAATGGTGTGAATCCTAGGTATAAAAGAAATTGGAAATCTGGAGATTTCTAGCGTCCGTAGAAGCCACCCCCGTAGCCACCATATCCTCCATACCCACCATAGCCTGTAAAGATAAGATTTTTGTAAGTTTGCTGAAAGACTTTAGGTGTCTTCTTACCAAGACCATATCCATAGAATGGGTAGCCAAACCCTCCATATCCTCCATACCCACCATAGCCCCCATAACCCCCGTAGCCACCATATCCTCCTCCTCCAAGATATCCCAACCTACAAAAGACAAAGACATTTTAGATGACCCTCTTCCAAAAAGGTCACTTTTTTCTTACCCAAATCCACCAGCAGCCGTCTGGAGGTCATCCTTCTTCTTCTCTTCCGCCCCAGCGGCAAAGGCCACCAGGAGGGCGAGGGCTAGGATTGCCAAGATTTTGGACATTTTGTACCAAAAAGTAGAGGAAGTCTATAGAAAAGTTGTGTCTACAGTCTCTGATGTTGACAAACAAACTGATGTCGTTGGAGTTGTAAAGGGAGGCTTTTATACATCCATTTGTGAGTGACATTGTTGCGTACAAGGCAAGGCCTCCATTGTTGTGAACACAGTGCGTTAGTGTTACCTTAAGTGCCTATAAAAATATGGCTTTTATTATCATTTCATTATTATATAAATTCAGATCAGGATCTCCTTTTGTCTTTCTTTGTCTCTTGATTTTGTCGCACATTTTTCCAAGTATTTTAAAATAGCATCACATCTGCAAAGTTTAATGACATGAATGTGTATAAAATGTGCTAACAATCACAAGTAATTAATTAGCAAAAGTCGCGCATTTTCTTACGTATGGTGCATGTGGCACTCGTCAGTGTCAGCAGAAGAGGAAGTTGTCTAATCTATAAAAGCTAGTCTCAATTTACCCCATTTTTTTGTAAGTCTTGTCTTGTCCAAACGGATGTGACTTAGGAAGATTAGACTAAGGGACCTCTCCTCTGACCCTCTGCCTAACTAACAAAGTTAGTGTCAAAATATAGAGGAGGACATTTGACACCGTGTAAATATATATCAATGACATGACGTGACACGACAAGTTTTTAAGAAGAGGAAGTATGCAATGGTGATTTAAAGATAATTGCTTGCTTGCAACTCTTAACTTTGTTTTGTTCCAAAGAGTGTTTAATTAGCCCCCTCACCTAAACATTATATTACGCACTAACAGAATATGAGTCACTTTGCATTGTTATTCCGTACAAATATAAAATCTCCTCTCCGGTCATAAGATATATTCACGCACAACATGCGAACATAATCAAGACAAAGTCTGGATTTAAAAGACTATTATTTATTTGACACGAATGTGCAAAGTGTGACTAACAACCTTAGGTAAGTATCTAGACACACCAATTAAACGTAAGCAAAAACCCAATCATTTTTTATGTCAATGTCAACCCTCGCATGTTGTATGTCATGTCACATTCTCGCCTTGCCCCACAGTCTAACAAATACAAAGCTTTTATTCACGACATTCTCATTTTCACACACTTTACAAACCAAACATTTTTTTCTTTTCACAAAACAACACGCTTTTCAGTTTTACATTTTACATGATTGATTGATTGATTACGAGAATGAACTGAGTTGATTGATAGGTACTTAATTAATTAACTAACTGTAATAATCTGGACCCAATTGGTCATCATTGGTCTCTTCTTTATTGGCGGATGTGTCGTCCTCAGTCGTTTCATTGAGAAAGATCCAATCTCCGTCCACCTCCATAGGTTCATCTGCCCTATCCTCCTTGATCTCTGCTTCATCCTCATTTTCATCATCCACTTGAAGGTAGGCCCCTTCCACAATCAAGTCCGTGAGCTCCTTACAAACGGGAGCCCCTGCTTTTATGACGGCTTGGTAGAAGCTCTCGTCATCCGTCAAGGCGTCCTGATTCCTATATCAATAAGAAATAAATAAGAGTCACAACTAAACTAACGCTTCTGTAAGGACTTACTGAAACACGTATTTCTTCAACCGGTTGTAATGCCGTGCCAAGTGACCTCCATCCTTCCGAATGACGCCCCTATACTCCGTCACCAGGCTAAGGATCCTAACAAGATCATCCTTCTTCTTCAATCCAGCATCCATGATCCTAGTCAGTGTCTCCTTCTGAAGGGAAGGGATCCCTAGGACACCCGCAGCTTCCCAGAGAGAGATCAATTCGTCCAGATTGTCCTCCCCAGCGAAGAACACGTCACACGTCCCCATCGTCACGAAGCTGAGGGCGCTCCTTAGGCTCTCATCACTTCCAGTGAAAGAGGCGATCATTGTTGCATTGTCCTCCTCGTCCAACTCCACAACCTTTGCGTTTGGGTTCCTCAGGATCATTGCGTTGATGGCAAGGGACTTTGTGAGGAAGAGACGCTTGGGTCCGGCGCAAAAGATTTCCCCTCCTTTGGTGATTTTGACGTCCTTCCCCAACTTCCCTAAGGGAAGGACGGGGAGGTCCGTCACCTTCTGAACCTCCAGTCGAATCTTCAAGCGTCCCATTACGATGTGAGGCAGGGCCAAGGCGAAGGGACAGAAGGTACTCCATCCGAAGGTGCTCTCTTTGCTCAATCGGTCGAAGGCTCGCACCCCACTCTCCCTAATCACCACAGGGGCTTCCTTCTCGTCCAGGATGGAGACTTTGTACTGAGCCATGGCCTCCTCGTTATCAGTGTCCCAAATGTGTTCCAGGTAGATCCCCAGCCCGCGGACGAGGACTCCCTTCCCCTTGTCTAGGAAGGGGACGTTTGGGAGGAGGTGGAGTCGCCAGGAAGTGGGCTGCATGAACGTGTCCGAAGGGATTTTGATGAGGGGGGAGAGGATGAGTTTGTTAGGAGGCGTGAGTGGGATCGGCGCGTACCAGATGACGGAAGATTCTTCAAAGAGGAACTGAAAAGAATCAAAAGACATTGAAATCAAGTGAATTGAGACGAGGGAAAGATTCTTTCTTACATTCCCAAGCGTGGGTTTCTCCTTTACTTCAGTGACGCAAGAGTTCATTTTGACAAAAGAGTTTAGTTGACTTTGGTTCCAGAGAAAGACTTTTCTAAGAGGGGAGTGGGTGTGCCAAAAGAACTTGCTTGTCGACCTCAAAAAAAGGAAAAATTGGCCTGGAGACAAAAAAGGTCAAACTTTTCTCTGGTCACCTTCCTTTTTTCTCCGGTCAAAAAGACAAACTTTTTGAGTCAGTCAGGCAGACTTTTCAGTTAGACGAACAACAAAAGCACTGTTAAACATGTTCGCTTTTCTCAGAGACGCCTTTGGCATAAACAATGAAGATGTTGACGATGGGGAAAAGAAGAAGAAAGACATGGATGCAGCCTTAGCCCTGGATTCTGACGGCAACCTGGTCATGGCTCCAACTCCATCAGCAGAGGCAGAGGGTCAGAGTCGCAGTGGCGAAGGGGACCTTCCCGTCGTGGATGATCCTTCTGTCGGGAAGAAGCTCAAGTTGTACAGTGGGGACCGTGTCGTCAAGTTCGAGGGAGGGCAGGCCGTCTTTGGCTTTGTGGAAATCAACTCCCTTACAAAAGCCGTGAGGATTGACTGGGACGGGGTCACGGAATATTTGGATGGTGGAGTCTTGAATGATAAGGTGAAGGAACAAAGAACTTTTAGAAGTTTTAACTAACTTTGGTGTTTCAATTTTTGAAGATTGGAATCCTGGACAGACAACTCAATGGCTTTGGAAGCCGTGTGACTAAAAAAGAAGACGGAAGGACGGGTCAGGTGAAGGAGAAACGCTTCCTCGTTACCTGCACAGTTAAGAACGACTACGGCGTGGTACTGAAGGATCTCCCTTTGGATTCTCTCATCCGTCCAGATTCTGCCAAGACAAAGAAGTTTGACAAGGTGTCGTACAAAGACGAATGGGTGGGCATGCTCCTCGCAGCCAAGAAGGAGATGACATTCAAGATGGAAGCCGACGGGACAATGGGAACCACACAGGTGCTCTCTTCAGAAGCTGTAGGAGACCTCCTTCCTCGGATGACGATGGCACACCTCTGGGACGCTTCCTGGAAGAACGACTACACTTGGGCCTGGAACTTTTTGAAGAATCTCGGCAACACAGCGAGGATCGTGGGGGTGGGAGTGGACTCTGTCTCCATCGCTTGGATGGGCAATCCCCAAGGATCTGTGGCGATGCCTCCCAATATTCTCACCAAGGATGAAGCAGCCAAAGTGGAGCATCTTTATGGACGGAACTGGAGGTACGTGATGGAGTACGAGAGTTGGAACTACGACCTCAAAGAGACCGACAAGGAGATCGTCATGACCTACGCCGAGTGGGTGAAGAACCTCGCCAGTTCCTCCCTCTTCTTCGGCGAAGATAGCGAAGAGGAAGAGTTCGAAGGCCTAGAAGGAAACGTGGAAGCCATTCTTGACAAAGTCGGCTCTCTGATCCCAGTCCGAATCGTGTCTTGTCGCTCCCTTCTGGACGTCGTATGGGATGATGATGGATCCACCGAACGTGGGATCGAAGCTCACACTCTGGAACCAGCCTCATTCGAACCCTCAGCTTCCGACCCTGGAGTCTACCTCTACGCCTACGGAGACATCGTTCAACGCTCAGTCCCACGCCCAAACTGCTACTCAGAGTACGGCCTCGTGACTCAAGTGACCCCTCGTCAAGTGTCCGTCAAATGGGTCCACCGCACCCACAAGGACCCAGTGGCTGTAGTCACCCACCACGACTACGGAGACGTTCGACCCCACAAGGACTTCAAATTCCTCAAACAATTGGCCCAGATCCCCGTCGTGGTCGTCCAGGACGAGGATGATGATGATGGCCCCCGACTTGGAGTTGCTGTGGGTGTGAACGTGGACAAAGGCAAGATCATCGTCAAGTTCCCAAAAAGGGAGGATGATGAAGGATGGAGAGAAGAAGAGGCAGTCTGGCCCCATGATCTCAAACACTTTGAAGGAGATGTCATGGTGGACTTGTTCCAGAGCAAGTTTGTCCCCTGGACGGATGCTGGGGTAACTCCGAACACTTCGACGTTTACCAAAGGGTCCTGGGAGGAGGTGTCAAAGAATTTTGCCACGGTTGGGATTGACATTCCGAAGGAAAAGGTTTAAGGAATTCAATAAGTCTAAATCACACAAATGTTAGAGCTTTTTTTAAATAGCAAAATGCAATGCAAAATGTCATGTAATTCAAATCAGGAATCCAATTTTTTTAGAGTCATGTCTTGTATGGAAGGAAATGTGTTATCAATTATTGTTAGAGATTTAAGAGGAAGAGATTGAAAAATGCAATGTAAAATGAAATTAATGAAGCGTGAATGAAGAATAAAGGCAAATTATATGCCCTCTGTTTTTATGTAAAGTCAAAGTGTATGGGGCAAGCTGCAACAAAGTTCCTTAAGTTTGTGGTGACTGTCGTGTCCTATGCATCTAGTATTATCCAGAAATGTACAATAGATAGTCTAAGATTAAGATTAAATGACTCTCTGTGGTCTCTTTTAATAGTGACACTGACACTACCAAGCAGCAGCTACCAATTTAACCACATACCACCACCACCACCACCACACTACTTTTGGCACCATAAGCTACGCACATCCGGCAATCGAAAATCATCGTCTCTGTAAAGATAATGAGCGAGAACAACACAACAATTTGTCTATATGCATTATTACGCATTGTTATCACAAATCAAGGCGTGTAACCTCCCATTATTGTGCCAACAACAGCCAAACAAGCCAATTCCCATCCAACCGTGACGCTTTTTAAAACTCTGTCAAATTCGCAATTATTTACGCAGGCTGCGGCGATCTTCCATAGTTCATCCAGAAGAGGAAGCGATGACAAAAAAAAGTTAAATGTCAACCTCAGAAAGAAAGTGACTGGTACAAGCTATGCATTAGTAGACATTGACATTGTCCATCCCTGTACCATCATCTCCACCTTCGATACCTTTTTAGACTTGATTGATCATTCATAATGGTCCATCCTTAACAAAATATGACAACAATTTGGGACAGTATAAAAGCCCCATGCAATCCTCCAGTCAGACATCACTCACTTCATCTTCATCAGTCTCTTGTGACTTGACTACAACAGTCTTCCTTCAAAGAAGAAGCCTAACACTTCCACTTCAAAAAATGGCCAAATACATCGTAAGTCAAGTCAACTCTTCGTCTTTAAAAAACTAATCTTTTTTTTACAACCGTCTTAGATTGCCCTCTTCGTCCTCGTCGCAGTCATCGCCTCCGTCATGGCTCATCCCCATCCTGCCGAACAGCAGCAAAAGCAGGCAGGGGAGACTCTTCAAACTGCCAACAGCTTCGGCCTCGGCTACGGTGGTCTTGGAGGACTTGGGGGCTATGGACTCTACGGAGGAGGGCTTGGGGGTTATGGCCTTTATGGAGGGTATGGTCTTGGTGGTCTTGGTGGTCTTGGTGGCTTCGGCGGCGGCTTGGGCTTCGGACGTTAAAGTCACTTAATTCAGCCTTTTTTTTTTATACTTTCTTGATTTTCCTTTTCTACTAACACCAACAAAAAGACCTTTTGTCCCCAAAATTTTATTAACAAAATTGTAAAAGCTTTTTATACATGAATTGAAATTGGCATATTATTCACAATCAATAAAATCCGGATAATAAAATCTATTGCAACTAACTAAACTACTGGCATTTTTCTTGAGTACCTTACATTTTACGTGGATTTGGTGGAACTCTTGGGAGTCTTTGGAGGATCCCCTTTTTGAGGAAGGGCTACAGGGGGAAGGCTCTCGTCCTGGTAGTAGTAGTCATCATGATGATGTTGATGACGATAAGGATTGTTATTTGTAGCATAGCCCCGAGGATTTGTCTTTGTCTCCTCTTGGGACTGAAGATGATGGCCTTCATTGTTATCATGCTCTTGGTCGCTGTAGTCGTACAGGTACTCCTGAGGCTGTTGTTGGTGTCCATGTCCATGGGCATAGCCCTGGTAGGGTTGGAACCCCTTTTGATTGTGAGTCGAAGGGTAGAGGCCTTCGTCTTCTTCTGAAGATGGTCTTTCCTCAACTAATGGAGCTTCGGTAGTTGTAGTGGTTGTTGTAGTGGGACGAGGCGTTGTTGTCGTCGTCGTGGTCGATCGGACCCTCATGGTATTTGTATTCCTGCCAGGCTTTGTCCTTGCAGGAGACACTGGCAGGGGAGCAGACGCCACTGGGACAGGGGCACTGGTAGTTGGGATTGGCTTAGCAGGAGCAACTCCAGGACTATTGGAAATATTATTATTGTTAACTGGCACCCCCTGCACAATGCTCTCCGCCTTGAGCATGTCATTGATCATCTCGTACAACTCCGCCTGCTCCTTCAGCTTCCGAACCTGGGACTTCAAGTCCACGATGGAGGACTCATTAGTCACGATCGTTTGGATCGTGGAGAGCTGGTCCAAGAGGGCGTTTGCCGGGGCGGCGATGGAAGATGGGGGATTTGGAGGAGGAGTTGGTTCAAACTCGTCAACAACATGACCGTCAGCATAAGTGTCACTACTTATCCGTCTTGAGGAAGAGGAGGAGGAGGGGCTTGGATGCTGCTGGCGGATGAAAGTGTCCAACCTCAGAGCCTTCCTGGGATAACTGTCTGAGCTTCTGACATCCTGAGGGTAAAGTGGGGACGCCGAAACTCCGAAGATTATGGCGAATAAGTAGAATAATATTGGACTCATAATTGTCGAAACTTTCGACCACTTGAGAAGAGTGACTTGTTTAAAACTGACTCATGCCTATATTTTACGCTTTTTAGAGGAAGAAGAAATAAAAAGTTTCTCGTATAAAATTATTGGTTTACTTCCTATATTTTCACACGTAGACGTAAGTCTCCCTTAAATTACATAAGGTAGTACTATCCGTATCCGTCCATAGGTCATATAAAGTATAAAAATGACCATACTACCTATTTGGCAAGGGTGCAAAACCAATAATTTTACATTACACCTCCTAAAAGGTCTAACATTATAAGGTTCACGGTCCGTTCCATTCGACTGAGCCAAAAGGAGCATAATAATAAAAGTACCTTAGCTAAGTGAACACCCCTTCATTTATTTGATACGGCCTTGTGATGATGACTGGTCTTAAACTCACCAAGCAAAGCGACTTTCTTTAAAAAATTGTAAATTAAACATCCTTTGATGAGGGGGCAAGGTGAGAAATCGCTTATTTCTCCAACAATGCTTCAAATGGTATCTATTTTGAAGGTCCAGCTCCCTTCATTAAGGGACAAGGTGTCCTTTGGCTATCTTCATTAAGGACCCTTCTTCCTAAAATTGATGAGGATAAGGGTCTTTCTCATCTTACCCCAATGCAATCTTATCAATCACCAAAAGAAGTCCAAAAGTCGTGTTGCTGGCTCAGACTCCGACCGGCTGTTTTTATTACCTTGCTTTACTTTGAAGATTGTAAAAAAGTAATTAAACTTCACTAATTGACATTATTGACGTCGTCTCTCTGTTCGTTTGATTTTGGTAAGTGTGTTTTGTCTGACCTCGTGATAAGGGGAACTTTTCTTTCGAACTGATTGAATATAAATTGAATCCAAGACTTCAGGATGAGCATGGCAGGGGCGCTCAAGGTAAGTTGTTATCATTGTCATTCAGACATGACATTTGACTTATTTTTCATTTCTAGGGGCTCGTCACCCTCGTCACAGGCGGAGGCTCGGGTCTGGGTCGTGCCGCCGTGGAGCGCTTCATCCGCCAAGGGTCTAAAGTCGTCATTTGCGACCTCCCACAGTCCAAGGGAGGAGAACTCTCTAAATCCTTTGGTGAGCAGGACTCCCTTTTCTGTCCCGTCGACGTCCGAAGTGAGGAGGACGTGACCAAGGCGTTGGAGGCGACTAAAAGCAAGTTTGGACGGTTGGACGTTGTTGTAAATTGTGCAGGGATTGGGGTCGCCTTCAAAACGTACAATTTCAACAAGAATGTCCCTCATCAGCTTGCAGACTTTCAGAGAGTGCTTGATGTAAGGCCATAACAGAGCTAAGGTCGTAAATGGTGGCTTAATTATCTTATTTTTACCTTTTTGTTAGGTAAACACCGTCGGAACCTTCAACGTCATCCGCCTCTCAGTCGGGCTCATGGGGGCCAACTCCCCCAACAAAGACGGTCAAAGAGGCGTGGTCGTGAACACGGCCTCCATCGCCGCCTACGACGGTCAGATGGGCCAAGCCGCGTACGCAGCTTCCAAAGGGGCTATTGTGGGGATGACGCTTCCCATCGCGAGGGACTTGGCGTCTCAAGGAATCCGGATCTGCACCATTGCCCCCGGTCTATTTGACACACCTCTTCTTCAAGCACTGCCGGAGAAAGTGAGGAAGTTCCTCGCGAGTACGGTCCCCTTCCCTCAGAGGTTGGGGCTGCCGGAGGAGTATGCCATGCTTGTGGAGACTGTGGTTGGGAATCCGATGCTGAATGGGGAGACTATAAGATTGGATGGAGCTCTCAGAATGCAGCCTTAGGAAGACTTTGGTAGAAACATTTTTGGACTTTGAAGACCAGGACATGACATTCATTTCATAGAAATATATTTTTTGCTTTAATCGATAGAGTAAGTCTGACATAATCTTAGCCAAGTCAAAATTGTAATTAAGTTGCTTCTTTTTCCTTTGTGAAATTAAAATTGTACCAGGTTGCAAACAGCAGAACTAAACTAAGTACCGTTTTGTCCTTCAGATTGTCTCTCCCGTCATACAAATTGACTACTTTAGAGAATTGGGTCAGTGGCCCACTAATTATTCGCAAATTAATATTATTTTGCTGCACTGCATTTGTCATTTGCATATAATTCGCACTTAGTTTTGGCAAACAGACATCGGTATAAATAGAAGGACCAGAAAACACAACTTAGGTCTGGGATATAGTCACTTTTTGGGGGAGTAAAAGTAAAATTGGCAACCCAACTTTCGTAACATAATTATAATTATGGCCAAGTACTGGCTTTCAGCGGCATGCTCTTTGCTAGTAGCTTTGGTCCTTAGCCTAGAAGCCTCTGGGGAAAAGCGGATGGTCTGCTATTATGGGGTAAGAAAGAAGAATTCAAAGCTTTGATGGCATTTTAATTTTGACCTTATTCATTCGTCCTTTTAGGCGTGGGCAGTCTATCGGCCAGGCCTTGGAAAATTCGTCGTAGAAGACATCGACCCTAAAATGTGCACCCATCTCGTGTACGGCTTCGCCAAATTGGAGGACAACGCCATTGCCTCCTTTGACCCTTGGGAGGACCTTAAGGACAACTGGGGTAAAGGGGGGTACCTGAGATTCTCTGGACTCAAGAAGAAGAACCCAAAGCTCAAAACCCTCCTCGCGATTGGTGGGTGGAATGAGGGATCTACAAAGTACTCTGAGGTGAGGTTTGAGAGAGTCTTAATTTTATGACACACAGCTATTCTGATTTTAGATGGCCTCTAGTCCTGAGTCCCGGAAGACCTTCGTAGAGAGCATTCAACCATTCTTGGACAAGTACAACTTTGACGGCTTAGACCTGGACTGGGAATACCCCACGACCCGAGGAGGGAAGCCTGAGGACAAGGAAAACTTCTCCCTCCTCGTGCAAGAGCTGAGGGCAGCTCTTGGAAGTCGCTACCTTCTCACGGCTGCAGTCTCTCCAAATATTGAGACGCTGCCCCAAGCCTACGACGTCCCCGTCCTTGCGGAGAACTTGGATTTTATAAGCGTCATGTGCTACGACTACCATGGGGCTTGGGAGGGGCATCCCTACACTGGGCATAACACACCCCTGTATAGGGCCCCTCGGGATGAGAAGTATATCCCTCATTTCAATGTGGTAAGCTTAAAAACAGGCAATATCTGTGTCGTTTATGCACGGATTTTGATAGAGCTTCGATTCTAAGGAACCTTCCATTTTTTAGAATGACACCGTCCACCACTGGCTCGATGCAGGCCTCCCCGCAGCTAAGATGAACATGGGGATGGCCTTGTACGGTCGCGGTTTCACCCTGGATGACCCTTCCAAACGCGGCCTCTACGCCCCCGCCAAAGACGGGATCAAGATGGGTCCTTACACCCGACAAGACGGAACCTGGGGCTACAACGAGATCTGCGAAGTTTACAAAAAGGAAATGAACGACTGGAAAATTGTGATGGACGATCACATCCAAGCTCCTTACGCCTACAAGGACTCAATGTGGATCGGGTATGACGACGTGGACAGTCTCTACACCAAGTCCGTCTACGCTCGGAACCTGGACATTGGAGGAGC
>JAQIWU010001734.1:0-14910 GCA_034696445.1 Isotomiella minor
AACTTTACTATTTTTGCATGTTTCTGCACTTGTTTGACTGCCCACCCATCCACCCACCCACCCAACAATGTCCAAATATGCAAACAAGCATTCTCTCCTGCAACAACAGAGCACAAATAAATAACGATGATAATTAGGAATGTTATAGAACGTATAGAGAGACAATGCAGCCCAAAGTGCACCTACAGAGTGGCAGCATGAATTCGGGCGGAACCATACAGTAGAATAGCGTAGATCATCATCGCATCTATCATCAATAATTAAATTCAAGTGGAATCGACCAAAGCAAAAAGTGACTAAATCTGAGGCCTTCGCTTTGCTCGTGGGAAGGAAGAATAGTAAATAAATGGCTTAGTGAATGGATTCGATTACATTAAAATAAACAAAAGGAAAATAATGGTCAGGGGACATATGGATCAGCGTCAACAATTGCCAAATTAATTTCATTATTTATTGCATTGCGAATCAAGAAGGAATATAAAGGGGAAGACCTGTTTAGATTGGTTGTAGTAGTAGCCCAATTTATATGGCGTTTAACTGAGAGTGAGTTTGACATTTCTGTGTCACTTTACTTTTAGAACTTTGTGTGTGGTTGACGTCTCTTGCTATTGAACTGACCTTTGTGCTTTTGTCAATTGATCTGAAATGGGAATATAAAAAAACGAAGTTGCATTGTGTTTAAAAGACATTAAGTAGAATCAAAATACGTGAAAGTGGCCCAGCTCCTTAATATTAACAACATAAAAAGATTTGGTGAAAGTTTTCATGCAACAACGTGTGAAGAATCATGCCAAAAGTGCACCCACACGTTGATTGATTGATTGATTGGAGAGCGAAAGGATTCTCACAGTGCCCCACCCAAGATTTTATAAAGTTCTCATTCGAAACGAACTGTTATGGTGAAAGAAACATTAGGGATGCAGAGTGAAGCCTTTTGGTCAAAAGTCATGGCTATTACCTAGATTTGCGAAATAGTTGGGACCACAGTCAGTCAGTTAACACTACATATACTCAATAAGATAAAATAACAACAGTAAGAGAAGAAAAAAAAGGATTTCAAGAGAAATGTCAAAAGTAACGGGACTTGAACTTGTGTTGTATTGCAGTATTGTTTTGTTCTATTGGTCAGATTGAACATTAGATTAGCAACTCGTTCCGCTTTGGAGAGGGATGCTTACTTTTCTATGTCTCTATCCGATCGTACTTTAAAGCATTTTAATTAATCACAGATTTTCGATTCGATATTCTGTTGGGTACATTACAGTACATCCGACCATAGATTTTTTAGAAGGTAATGCTTCCCACTATGCATTTACCATTACCTTTCCCAATCAACCAAACCATGTCGAAATTAGCCGGGGTAAACTGATGAGGGTAAAGGGGACAATGGATTCGGATATTTAAAAAAATGAGCACATTGAGACAACTGTGATGCATCGAGTGAAACAAACTCGTGAGGTAAAGAACCATTAGCAAGGGATGAAGTGACGATTAAATGAGATACGATGAGACAGCATTTAAATTGAAGGAATCGAAGTTTAGTTTCCATGCAATGCTTGCTTGCTTGAAGAGATGGACGCTCAACTCATCCCCATCCCCATCATTATTATCTGAGGATAAATGCATAGTAGTCCGTCATCTTCAATGTATACTTCAATCTCAAAGTTGTGATTTGGTGCTTTCATTTCAATTCATTCATTCAGAGAAAGAAAAAAAGTGTTGCAATTTATAATTAAGTTCTTTTTCAGCCAGAAGGAAAAGAAAGGACAGACAAAATTGCACTTGCAAAGAACATAACGGGAGGAATAGTTCAGTTCTAGAATAAATGGGAGGAGGGAAGAGGGTATAGAAAAGAACTAAAATAAAAGAAGAGGGAATTATCTCATCTCTAAGGTGCAGTTTTTGTCGTCTAATAAACGGTTTTAGAGTTGATTTTAAGAGCCTTATGAATAATAATCAATTCATTTTGCTTATTAGTATGGAGGAATCTCGTTCCTAAAGTTAAAACTGGCATTTTATTGCACTAAATTGCAATTGGTTTGGCACAGTCAGTGCATGCACTATGTATTGTTGTTGATGTGGGAAAACGTGCTGCTGGTGGAATTGATAGAATAACAGCAACAATACAATGTACTATCATCATCATATTCATATTTTTAATTCGAGATACCTAGCCATAGTTGAAGGCACTTCTTGAGCTTGTGCTAGATGCATTCTTTCATTCCGTATTTAATTATCATTGCCTCAAGTTTGGCTCATTCAAACTCAGATTTACAAAGCATTTATTCGTAGGCTTTAATATAAAAGTAGTGCCAAAACCTTTACTTTTGATTAAAAAGTGTTTTCCATTGCTATGCCTTCTTAATTATAGTGAGGTATTTGGTATGCATTGATATGATAGTTGGTCACTGATGCATTTTTGTAAAGTATCTCCCATCGTCCACACTGAACAGTGAAAAAAAGAGAAAAAACAAGACCAAGCTTGCGAAAAGAATGGAGTGAGTGAGTACATTGTTAAATCGCGCTCTGATGTTCAGCGATGGTTTATGTCCATTTATTATTACGCGAGGAGGTTGCTGCGATGAGGCTAGCTTGTGTCTCTTGATGTTGCTGAAGACATTGTCATTCTAGAAGAAAAAGTGCCTTCATTAAACTACCTGAGTTTGACATGCAACATGATGTACCAATGTGCATTTGTGGGAAAGTTTTTAAGAACAAGCTTTATATTTGAGATTGTTGAGTGAGCGATGAACCAGGGATAATAAGGCAGCACCAGACAGATAATAATAATAAGCAATAATTTTTATAAATTCGAATACTACATCGCATTCATTTCCTTGCGGTTGAGACATTCTGTTTTGACTTGACTAGCGAGCACATATCATCTTGCAAGTTGTCGATGCAAGGAAAGTCAAATTTGTAAAATTAAATTACAAATTTTAGATAATGCAATTTGTGACCGGGGGCCGGTATGGTTGTCTGTGATGTGTCTCTCAATTTGCATTGCGCACCTATCTATTCACCTACGCATGAGAAGATATAGCAGATCAGTATCAGAATTTGCAGAGGTTAAAAATAATACAGCTCAGTTACATTTATGCCTCACAGTTATTCAACAATACTGCAACACAATGTAATACAATGGCAGATTAATGTTTAAGCTTTAGTTATGTGCAAAACTTACTACTCTGAAGTAAACGACTTTCCACAAAAAAGCTGTGCTTTGCTGATAAATATAAAAGCGAAGCTCAAGCGTGGTGAATCCAATCTTTCTAATTAAATATGTCTAATTCTCTCATTAATTTGGAAAGTCGTTTTTAGTCTTGTGCTTCTCATTTTGTTTCAACCTGTGCTGCAGGCAACTCAACTGAGACTAAAAGAATTGGATTTTCTTGAACTTCAAAGTGAATAAAACGAAATCTTTGTTTCATTGAAAGTGCCAGAAGACTAACATTGAATTTGGTCCACTCTACACTTCAAAGTTAATCGTAAAGGACATCAAAATATAAAATTAAAACTACGAAAATCCCAATAAAAAAAATAGCTAAACGGATCGAGGGTTCGGGAGTAGTAGTGAAAACATATTTCTTCAGGCAGAAGCAGAAGGCTGGTAGAAGAAAACAAAGCAGTTCTGCTTTTACTGAAGAAAACTGTAATTTAATAGATATTTCCTGTAGTGCAGAATTGAGAAGTTTATAGTTCATCATCATAGCTGTACGCCGTACGTGATTGATGGAAACGATTGTGATAAGTTCATAAAAGCTACTCACACGGAGGAGTGTGGGTAAAGTTGAGAAACCGTAGTCATAGTCCTTGTAGCCAAAGCATAAAGCCAGTGAAGTTAAAGTATTGCAATTTTTTGAACCAGGAAAGATAAAAGTCATGTAACAACAACTTCAACAAGTGTGCAAACCAAGCGATCATTGTTGCCTTGCTCGTGTTGCGTACTTATTTGATTGTTTTAAGACGGAAGGAAGTTAAATATTACGTTATCTATAACAACTTGACTCAACTCTATACTACATGCAACAAACAACACCAGAAGCAATAAGCATCGAGCTCCGCGTGAAATAATGTTTGACTTGATGTAATAAATCCCTCTTGTTCTTTCTCGCTTGAGGGAGGGAGAGAGGGCTGTGCAATAACTTCATTTGATAAAAAGCAGGACAAGAAACATTCTTTCAAAATGTTCTGTTGGGCTAAATCACACCGAAGCCGGAAGAAGTCGACCAAGAGCAGTGGAAGTGGGGCAGACAAAGAGGGAACCCCTTCCGCTCGTAAACTCAAGGTGGAACTTGGATCGGGGGTTGGGGCATTTAGATGTGACCTTCTAGACCTCTATGCATTGGAATCACCATTAGCCGGATCGGAATGTTCTATTTCTGGTGAAACTGCATCCCTTCTCAAACCCTCCTCCCCGGCTGAAGTTGGAGGAAGACTTTCTGCCAAGTCCGAAGTGCTCCTTTGTACAAGGAAGAGTTTGGCTTCCGCCTCGGCAGATAGTGGGCGAGGAAGCTCGAATGAATTCTACAATTACTACGACTGTGAGGTTGATGGGGATGACCTCTTGGAGTGCAAGTCACTTTGGGGAAAGGATTTGTCGGAATTCAAATTCACAAGTGGCACAAAGAAATCAAAGAGTTTAGGACTGTTAGTGGCAAGGTCACGAGATGCAAAAGGAAAGGATGGTACAACCCCCATCATCACACTCCCACAGCCGGAAGTGCCCGATGTTCCCTATGCTGCTGCGGTGGATGTGTCGAAAGATGCAGAAGAAATTTGTCGGCTGGCAATAGCAAAAGCAACGGAGGAAGGCCCAGAATCAAAATTGTCACATAGCTCTGTGACACACAGCAGGAATAAGGGCCCTATGTTCCAAGAGTTGGAAAGACTTCAAATAGACTTAGCCACCAGCAAATTTGAAATTAGAGAGCTAATTTCAACTCTAAGAAGCGCTAATGAATCTGCAACTCTCCCATCCTCGAGCCCAACCTCTGTCCCCATTACCATAACCTCTCCTAGCACCGTAGCCTCAAAACCCATTCATGCCACAAGTACAACCGGCACAAATACCATCAAAGTGCAATGGAACTCTTGCTTCACCCAGACTGAATTGCCCTTACCATTTGCGACCCCCCTCCAGAAGCCGAGGGGCTGTGACAGGGGCACTATGACCCTTCCGCTGCAGATTGTCTCTCCCTTGGCATTAAAAGAATCGCTACTGGAGTCACTTAATTCCCCTGCTTCAAGTCAAAATAGCAACAGCCGCCTTCGAGGATTGAGGTTCCCATCGTGGATAGGGATCGGAATTGGAGATCTTGTATCTTCCACCACCCCACAAGTCAGAAATGGGTCCGACTATTCGTTTTTCCCCGGCGAGGAGGAACTTGCGTACAAGCAATGGGAAGAAGACGCTGCCCTACTCCTGGAAGCAGAGTACAACAACGCCATAATCCTCGGACGCGATGGTGGTGAGGACAAGGGTGATGGTAGTGGGAGCAGCGGAAGCAGTTCTTTTGTAGACAGTGGTAGCAGCGGGTCCAACGACCTTGTACTCATAAACAATCTAAAAAATAATTTGAACCTGGGTAATAGCACCCCAACCACTCCAGGCAGACGGAGGTGTAGTGGGGACAACGGTAGTGTCAGTGTAGCCTCCAGCAACTATGAAAGTGTAGATAGTTACCATCATCAATATTACCAGAAATGCAATCGCTTTGAAAAACATCAACGCCTTAGCAATGACAGTAGCGGTTGCATTTTCTACGAAGTTGAAGGCGGAGGAGGTTTGTGCATATTTCTTTCGACTTGTAATTTTGTATGATTGTGTATCCTGATTTTCCGATTGTGGACTTGACTGGCATTGGGGACAGATAATAATTGCATTATGGCTATGAAAATTGTCTCTTAATACCATGTACTTGTTTATGCAGCTCTGCTCGAAAAGGAAACAGAACAAGTCTTGTCACTCACTCAGCAGTTGGAAGAGCTCAAGTTGTCGCATACGGACCAGATAAAGGAGCTGAAAGGAACCCACGATACCCTCATCTCGGACACCCAACTTGCCCATGCTGAGAGTATCCAAGGACTTTCGGACTCCCTCGCCAGTATCTCAGCCACTAAGGCAGTTCTAGAGGAAGAGTTGGAGTTGAGGAGGAACACTGAGGTGCGCCTGAACGAGGCTTTGGCTGACCAAGCTAAGGCTTATACTGAACAGATTAGCAGCCTCAAAGCCAACAACGACACTCTCATCGCCCAGACTGTGAACAACAAGGAACAATTAGAAAATGGTAAGTCGCTATCCTAATTTAAAGCCCATAGAAGTTGCTCCGCCAGACCAGGTGCAACAATGATATGGTGGGTGCATTTGCAATCTGCATGTTGTGATTGTGAATCATTAACGTTGTTGTTGTTAGTGCTACGTTACGTGATGTTGAAGGTGATTCGAAGTAATGGACATTGAAGGTCCGTAAATAGAGATAAATTCGGCTGCAGCTTTTGCAGCAACAGGTTTGGTTTGTTAGAGTAGAAGAGAAGCCTGTAGCCTACCGTCGCCTCTTTTCCTAGAGCCACGCAAATCTCATCTTCAAAGACCTTCAGACACCCAAATTAGTTCGATGAATTGGGAATTGATGCGGATGAAATGCGTTGATGTAGTCTGTGGTCCAACCAGTGCAAAAATGCAAATATGTACAAATGCAGGCAGAGGGTAATAATGATGATCCCTCTAAACGACTTGTGGCGTGTTATCTTGTATGTATGTAGCTCAACAACAAACAGGGGTTCGCTTTAAGAGAATGGTCATAGAAGAACGCCACATTTTATTTCAGTTTTGCAAGGAGTTTAGCGTTAGCTTAGATACTTTGTCTCACTCAACTCAAATAAATCCCAATCGCCTCAGAGATATGATAGCCAAATACGTTGGATGGCGATTTTAGAAACGACCTTCTGAAGCTATAAAATAAAATGCGAAATAAAATCAACCATAATCGAAGCAAGCGTCAAAAAAGTTGCCAAGTTAAAAGTGAGATATCATTCTATTTCATACAAAGTGTTCCGTTTGAGTGGTCATGTCTCAAAAACCAGCTATTATTTTCATAGTTTCTAAATAACTTCAGTTCTGTTCTAACTTTTAAAGTTCATGAATATTTTCACAAGTTGTTGTGGGCGAGAGAAACAGGTAGGAGGGAGCAAATACAGTAGGAAAGGTGTATTAATAACCCACGCAAGCAGGAACAGGGTGAACAAAAGACTGGTAGAATGCTGAAGAAATTATAGAATATATAGGGCAAGAGAGTGCCGGTTCGACCAGGTGCAATAACTATTATTACGAAGGAACATACAGGAAATGCAT
Organism: Isotomiella minor; assembly: GCA_034696445.1. Classification (NCBI taxonomy): domain Eukaryota; kingdom Metazoa; phylum Arthropoda; class Collembola; order Entomobryomorpha; family Isotomidae; genus Isotomiella; species Isotomiella minor. The sequence continues at coordinate 7,355 of JAQIWU010001734.1, forward strand.
ACAAGTGTGCATGGTTTGTGTGGAAGTAGTGAAGGACGTCCAGGTGCTAGGACCATAGGATCAAGAAGATAATGTCATCCTTCCTTCCTGAAGTCTGTTTCCAATTCATTCGGGCTGCCTACGCATATTAAAGTCATTTTCTACGAGGCAAAACTTTTTTGCCTGGGTGAATTCATTTGGTGTTCTTCCAGTTTAAAATACTTCAACAATTAGACTTTACGTCAGACACTTGTTAAAACTCCTGGAGCTACAATTTTATATTGACTTTGACTATTGGGACGGGAGAACCTTCAAACATTGTTTAAACTGTTTTATTGTCACATGAGTATTTCTATTGTTCTTGTTTAAGAACTGCACATGACATATTATCTAATTGGTTCAACTACGAGTTGAAGGACCATTGCCATAGTGGTTGACATTGAGTTCGATTGGTTTTAAGTGTCTGAAGTGTCTTTATCGGGTAAAACATGTTCAAGTGTTGTGGCTTTGGGGCAAAAAGGAACAAGGACAAAACAAAGGAGAGAAAGTTGGGCAGGAAGGAGAGAAAAGGTTGCTCTGCTCTCTTAAATACCTAAGCATTAGGGAGACAACAATTGACAGGCTGGATACATAAACTAAAACGTTTCTTTTCCTTTTAAATCCACAGTGAAAACATATTATGAAGAGAGGATTGCAGAGATCGTGAGGACGCACACTGCGGAAGCGGAAAGGGTTCATGAGAATCATAAGCAAGAGCTTGAAGCAGCTTCATCTGGATTTTCCTCCCTTGCTGCCACATGTCATGGGTTGAAGAGAGGAGTTAACGATGTGAGTTACTTACTTTCAATAAATGGCACGAACGGACAATTCTTTAATGACAAAATGTAATTTTCTACAGAGTCCAAGGGAGATACTGGTCAAGGATGTGGAGTCCATGGGAACTGTGATTGAACTAAATCAGAAACGTATAAAGGAACTTCAGACCAAAGTTGCCGTTTTGACCCTGAAGGAGGAGGAGTTGTTTGCATGTGAAAGCCAAGTCCGAACCTTGTCTGCTCGGGTGGAGGATTTGGACGCTCAATTAAATGCCAGTAGAGAGGATAATAAAGCACTGATAAATAAAGCGGATGTGGCAGAAATGAATCTACTGGACGCTCTGGGGAAGAATAAGACTCTGTCACAAACAGTAGATGAACTGACGTGGAAACTTAACAATCCTGGCGTTGTCCCAGTTTCCCCAAGCGCCGTCAACTTTAAAGAACAGCAGAAGAACGGGGCCTCCAGGCCTCTTCCCACCACCACACCACACCAGCCTCCGTCAAGAAATTGTACATAGAGTCGAACTAAATTCTTGTACCAAAAGGCACCTCAGATTACCATTATTTTAAGTAGTAACGATATACGATAACTCACAACAACGTTTCGAAATTTCTGGTAACACCAGCCTGTGTAACACCAATTTTATAAGGAAAGTCATGTAACGTCGAATGTAATTTTCATACAATGAGTGATTGTACTCGACTTCAAGAGTGCTCAGAGAGTAAATATTTTCCGCTTGATGATACTTACAACTAGTAGGACGATTATTTTTGTGAATCCAATCATATACACTTATTTACTTAGCATGAAAACATAAAATGAATTAAACTTTAAGTTATTCAGGCTTCTGAACCGTCAAATGAAATAAATGAAATGACATCAGAGAAGAATAAACATTGACGACTTTGTCGATTGATTACGAAACGTTTGTGGAGATTTTTTCACTATTGCAGTGCCATTTTTATTTATGAACGCATTTTCAGTCTAGTTTCTAAAAAATTAACAGTTCCGTCCGTCTAGCATAATTCATATTTAATAATAATTCATATTCAAGAAGATATGTTCTAATCACCGTCATTGTTGTCACCACGCTGAAGTGCTGTGGGGTACATTGGACGTTCAGCTCCATCCATTTCCGTAGCCAAGTAGTTAGTCCTAACCTCCTGATGATTCTCTCCCCCAATCACCTCCCCACACTCGTTGCATACGCCCACCTCGGTCACTCCTCCACATTCCGTCACTACGTAAACGTGTCCATTCGGACACTTAAACCAGCGGCCCGAACGACCACCAAACGCCGTCACTATGGCCAGTCTTTCACTGTCTGGTATGTTGAGAGCAAATGTTTGAATTCCTTGGATAGTCTGGAAACAAAAGCAAAGCAGTCAATTTAAGTAAATTAGAAAATAGTCTCCAGTGACCCATACCCTCAAATGATCCATGAATTGTTTTCGATCGCTTTGCACATATGGTCTCTGCCTCTTCAAAATTAATTCCGCCGAATTGAACTGCGTCTGTCCTTCCTCTGTATAAGCCAGATACAGAGAGCGATTCTCAAGGTTTAAGGACACTCGATTGTACAACATTTCGAAATCTGCCAGTCGTTGTTTTTCCATAAGTAAGCACTTTACTTCATTTGATGTCAGCGGCCATTCGCGTTCGCAAACCATTTGGAGCCATGTTTCACAAAAAGTTGTAAATGTGGTAAAGTTCCGATCAGGCCACCCGATGGCATGGGATACTAAACGTTGTTCAATGTTGATCCATTCCGAGCAAACCCATTCTGCGAAACCATATATTATAGCATACAATTAGAACTGAATGATTATTTCCATGCACTACCTACCTATACAGTGCATCTTCCCTAGGGTCACCTACAGATTTAAACAATCCTTACTTAGTATTGATTCTATTGGTTCCACAATGCTGATGAGACTTACCCGAGACGGCAGTTCATGGGTGTTTTCTAGCAATTCGTTTGTATTGTTCTGGTCCCTCGTGTAGCCCATCACAGTGTCAGACAGTTCATTGGACAAAACTGTTGCAATTGACACAAACTTTGGTTTTCCTTCAAGCTGCAGTTCAATGCTCTCCTGAATTTTGTTAGCCAAGTCACCATACGCGTCCTCAGTCCCGAAGATTTTATTCTTTACTTCTTCAAATAAGGTCCAAGCTGGCATGATGTACTTAGAGTATCTTCGGAAAGTCACAGGAACAGGTCTTCGACAGAAGGGACAACATTTCAATCTGATTTCATTATCATCAGTGCCAGCAGCAAACCAATGTTCCAACCCTGTAGATTCAATGCAGTGTCCACATGATGGGAGCATCACAAATCGCTTCGTCTCTTCATCTTCATCCTCCGAGTCTGACATGTCAAAATTTAGAGCCAAAACGTCTTGAAGTTTCTCTGGACTACAGATTCCGCACGCAGTTGGACATTCTTCTCCGCAAAATCCAACGCATGGATGTCCACAAGTAAGTGTCAAAGGGCAAGGCTCAAGGCAACCTTCTCTATCGCATATTTCACCGCACGTCTTTCGACAAGTAAAATGAGGACAGGAATAGTCACATGGCTCCTACAAACATTACGTTAGACTCTTTGGCAAATAATTTATGCTCTTTGCGTTTCCATACCATGCAATCCAGTGTGCATGGAACTCCGCAGGGAAGTAAACACTGGTGGTGCGCGCAGCTAGTTAAACAAGGATTGCCACAGGGTGGACAGGAGATGGAGCATAAGGAACGGCACCTATTTTTAAAAACGACATCATTACAGTCACTACGGAATAATGTTAGTGAATAAGACTCACTCATGGCCGCATATCAAAAGCTTTCTGCAAGTCTGAGTACATCGTACATGAAAACGCCCATTTCTGCATGTTACGCACGTCCCCAAGCACATGTGGCCACAGAAACCATCTTCCTGCATCATAGTACCCCCACACCTTTCCACACACCATTTGATGACTTCTTCCTGTGTTAGTGAATGTCTAAGTGAACATGGAACTTCCACTTTATGACCACAGAGCGCAGGATGTGGACTTTCAACAAGGTTTTCACACGGTTTGCAAGGTGATTTTGAGTGACACGGTTCCACAAATGTGTGTCCGCAAGGATTTTTCTTGGCAATCCACTTCTAAAAGTTTAATAAGATTAATGTTTCCATGAAAAAGTAACTTAGCTTGTAAAAACTAACCTCACATTCTCCGCACTCTTCCCAGCATTTCTTTTCGCATTTATGTACACAAACGGCGAAATGTTTCATGCATTCCTGCTGGCATCGAAAGCTGCTGAGTATGCGGACAGTTTCTTCGGCTGGTTCAGAGCAGGGACGGCTTTTTTGATGGCCACATGGTAAACAGTATTCTATCTTTTGATTACAAGGGGGACATTTACTATGGCAAGAATGGGCTCCGGTACAAGGATTTTTGCATCCAGCGCAGAATTTCTCACATGGCATTTGGCAGTATCGATGCACCTTGTCGCATTCATGGCACACCATCTTACAAGTGTGTAAGCCACAGGGGTAAGTGTAGTCACACTTGTCAGAACAATCCTTTAGAAAAACAATTAACAAAATAAGACGATAATGGACGAACAATTCACTAATTTCAGTTTACCTTCTCGCCGTTGTCAATATGACCACATCCAGGTCGAGGAAACAAACAATCACCTAAACGACATCTACAACCCTTTCCACATGGTTTTTCACATGGATGACCGTCTCTACATCTCCTTTCACAGGGAGTCAAGCAGTTAAACGGAAAGTCATCATGGTCTTGAACGAGAGGGTGACAAGGACTATTGCAAATGACTGCTTCCTTGTGATCAGTACACACAACATCCGAGCAGATTATCGAGCAACCACCAAACGGAGCCAACCTACAGTTTTCAGCCGTACGAACTTGCTGGTGCTGATTATGTCTTAAACACTGAATTGGTATGAAAGATTGAATCCACCCACGAAGTTGCATAGCATCCATCATCAGTTTCCAGTAGGAAGACGTGCTATTCTGAAGAATATCCTCCGAGCAAAGGATTATAAGACCGTTCCTATACAAAGTCATACAATAAGGTTACCGAATGTCAAAAAGTAATTTGGTAAACCACTCACGTTGAAACATCTATCGCCCGTTTAAGAGCTACGACAAACCGTTCCTTGTCGTCATATCCGGCATTGTCGTTGGTGAGGTATAAAATTGACATAAATGCAACGTCTTCCTGGCGTTGGAGATAGTCCGCAACAAGAAGGTCAACGCAAGAAAAAGTGCTCGAGTCCTCAAAAACCTGTTTTCGAATTGAGAATTAAAGGTGTGTGTTGAGATTCCATTTTACCATCATGCCTCATTTTTTACCTTGTTCAACGAGACGAATGCTGTCTCACTGCTCGTTATGACTTGTACGTCCTCGTCCAACAAAACGCCGTTGTACAGAAGACGTCGAAGCAACGAACAAATCAAGTCGCGTTCCATTTGAGCCACTCTCTCCCTCCTTTGGAAAGTAGTCATTTCCTGAACATCCTGTTAGACGACAAAGAAGAAGCTTACTGAGACTGAATTTAACTACGGGGTAATTGTAATACTTACCTTATCAAATTGATGAGCATAGAATATGCAAGCATCTCGAAACCCTGGCATTGGACGAGACGTCTCATACTTGCTCAATGCAAAGTCAAACTCTTCCCTTAACCTTTCTTCATTCTCACGTGACCACTGTGGTCGAGGCGGGGGTAACTCTTCCACTTCCCCGTCGTCCAAAGAAACAAGGGCTTCCTCCTCCTCTTTCGCGATATCGTCCTTGTAGGAGCAATTGTCTCCCATTACGATGGAACTTTCTATGTCTAGGTTTCTTTAGTCGAGGTCAAGAGAAACTTTAATGAATTAAACTTACAAGACAACCAGAATTTTAAAGAAAATGTCCTTCTTCTTTCTTCACCGAACTCCAATTAACACAAACCAACTGAAAGAAGAAGTCAGACGAACAAAAAAGAAACGCTGTTTGTTGTTTGCTTGTGCGCAGATGAGCAGAATTCAAAATACTATTTTTTTGCTGAACGATTTGAACCAAGAACCAAGTCGTGTGACTGTGAGCAAACAAATTACAGAGAAAGAAAGAAATGCAAAATGTGGGAGCAGGCAAACAAAGGAGGTTTGATTTGATTGTATTTGCATATGAATTTGCCTGTACATGAAAACATAGACTTAGACTTGTCATACAGAAACGTTCAAAAATAAGAATACTACCTAAGCTTCGTCTTGACTGAACTACATATATTGAATATTATGTGCCTAATACAAAACTGGACTAGAATCTATGTCTCATGTAATAGTCAATTGCAGTCGAAAACGCAGCGAATCCTGCAGCTCCAACTAGACCGGCCTTTACTCCAGCTACGTAAGACAAAGTCAACTTGAACACGTGTGCATTTTAACAAAAGCCTGCCTACCTCTGAGACCAATGAGTCCTCCCGTGAGGCCCCCTGCTGCAGTCCCGTTCTTCCAGTCACTTTTACCACGATACTAGATGTGAGCCATGCATGATTACTTCCCATCATCGTCAATAACAAGCAATAAACTCACCGACTCGATGACACACTCGACGGATGCAAACATGGCTCCTACAATGGCGAAATTTTTGGCATGGCTCATCGTCGTGTTCCTCATGTCCCTGAGCACCTCCCTCGCCGTCTGTTGCCTTGCATCGGTCCCTGTGATTGTGGGGTTGACGGAGGCGGAAAAGAGACCGATCACACCTCCAAAAGCGTAACCTGTGTACAAAGAATTCCTTGCCATCTTATCATTCGTCTTATCCACACAATGACATACATACCCAGAGCACAGCTCATGACACACTTGAAGACACAGCTCTCAAAAGCAGACTCTAACATCTTCTCCTCATTCGTTTTGATGGAGACGGGGCCGTAGGTGGTGGGGATGACCATTGAGGTTCGGACCCTGGGCACCGGATTCACCAGGAACAACATGTGCTTCAGCAGCTCGTCTGGAGGAAGGGAAATCTTGGCCGGAGGTGCCAGGGGGTCGTGGGAACCTCCACCCCTCCCACCGAAAAACATCCTGTGATTTCGATGACCCCACAAGTCTTGATGTAGAGGGTTTCAAAAATCTTTTGTATTTTTTTAGAGGATTTCACGTTCCAAGTTTTCCGTGAAGAAATGTGTTTGAACCCACTCAGCCGCTATTTTTTACATTTTGTGGGGCGACCAGGCATACTGCATATCACCTCAACGATTTCAACTCCTTCCATGTCCTTCGCAATTATTATTCACATTTGGTCAATTTCTTTGAAAGTGGGTGTTCATAGACCCTACAAGAATGTCATCCATCATTAGCCTCTTCTTCTTCTTCTTCTGCAATCACTTTATTTGTACTCAAAGATGGTATTGATGGAGGCAAGGTGAGACAACTAAAAAGGTTTGAGATGAAGAAATAAGATGGAAATCCCCCAAAAAGGCTTGATTGATTGAATGAGAAAGGGGTATGTGCCTAATTAATGAGATAATAATGGTATTGGCAATAATGATCTGCAACTTTGTTTTGTTTCATTCCTTTCTGTGGATCCTTCACCACGAATGAGCTTTTTAAACCAATGCTAATTAAGGCGTATTGCATATGCTCATCATCATGTTCAAAATGCGAATGAAATGTGCATGGGAGTTGAAATGATAGTTGATGTTTGATGACTTTTTCTCCAGACTAAATGTGCATATTGCTTTTTTGGCAAATGGCAGCAGAGCA
>JAQIWU010001735.1:0-14898 GCA_034696445.1 Isotomiella minor
AGCAGCAGACGAAGATCTATGCTATTGCACTAATGCAATGCAATGATGCACTGCTCTTATTCCTTTACTCTTCTTCATTTTGTTCATTCACTTTATTACTACGAATTTTCACAATCCTTATTACTCTCTTTTAACAGGCAAAATATAATATGTTGCACTATGCCCATCGTCTTATTTCCTTTGTATCTCTGGTGGTCTATTCTGTAGGAAGATAGCAACACCACTACATTTTACAACACAAAATACGATGACGAGGAGGATTGAACAAATCCAATCTGTTAATATCAAGCATACAATGCAAGCAGAAAGAGAAGAGATACAAGCTACAAAACACTCTCACAGCGTTCACCGTACAAAAAGCTTTTGGGTAAAGCTTCTTTAAAATGGGACTTGTCCCCATGCTACTTCAATACAATGTTCGGTGTAAACCGTGAGTTTTTTAAGTTATTTTCACTTTTTGTGCCAAAAATGAGTGGAAGGACGTCAAAGTCTTTTAGACTTTTAGAAGAAGGGATGAAGATGAGACAAAGAGGATCCTTTGATGACCAGAGTAATTAAAGGGCCTTCGGAGACCCGGAGGAATGGACGTCAGACAGACGAGCAGGCAGCGTGGACAACAACTGGGTCCCCCTGTGCGTGCCCCCATAAACCACTTTGTTGCATCAATATAATGATAATTTTCTCATGGGGGTCGTGCAATGGGATGAGGGTGACCAGTTTTGTAGGTTCAGGACAGTCTCCTGTTGTCCCTGAAGCAGGAAGGGCCAAGTTAAGTGCCTGTTTGCACTGTCCTTCAATTGTGCATGACGAAGCTGTGGCAAAACCCTGGAGGATCCCGTGACAATGAGCAACATAGGTCAGCTGACTCAAACCGCGGGAGTTGGTCTTGAACTGGATCACAAAGTTTCCTTCCAAAAACCGACAAGAAAAAAGTGTCTTGTTTCTGAATTGGACGGATGTCGGATGTCATCGCCATCACCATCATCAAGGGCAGCACTTTTGTCATTCCGTGAGGTAAGGTTATAACCTTGTTTCTTTTTGTGTGTGACCCAACTGATTCCTTATTTCCCGTGAATCATATTTCAGAAGCAATGGAGGGCGTTGATGTTGAAAGGGAGCCTGGCACCAAACATCAGGGTGGCCAGAAGCAGGATGAGCACAAAAGGTCCGCTGCTATTACAGAAATTGATGACGAAAGGGAGGAGGACGGGGATGAGCCACCGCTGCTTATGAATCTGAAGCAAACGTTCCTTCTTGATGATCTTCAGGTGCAGCTGACCAAGGCCCAGTTGCAGGGTCTGGAACAGAAGCGGGTTAATCTGGACATGTGCTCTGAAGTAGAACAGCTTAAGGTAAGGTAGATATGATGGAAGTGAGGAGAGGTCTTGAGTGATTGTTTTTTTGTGAACTTTGCAGTTGGAGAATGAGGAACTCAGGAGGAAGTTTCATGCAGCAATGCTTCTGGGGAAAGTAGAAGAAAGATCGGTGGTTCACTTTCTCCAGCGGGATCCAAGGTCTTCTAAGCTTACGGATGAAATAATGAAAGTCAAAGACCAGATTAAAAGATGTACGTCAGCACAGTGCCGAATTGAACAATTAATAGACTAAAGTGTCATTTTGTTGGTTTATTGTCAAAGGTGATGGAGAAGTCAACAACCATTTCGACGACCCTCTGGTTCTTACAATGCAGATAGAGTCGCTTACTCAACTGATGAATCAGGCAAAGGAGGATTATCTGGTGGAAATTTATGCGCTCAAAACCACACTTGAACTTACGATAGAAGAACGAGAACTTATGAAAGAGCAGTATAGCATCAGAACCAAAGAAGTCGTAGAGAAGTAATTAAATCATTGAATTAAATCGGTTGTTTCACTTAAATTTGTGTTTCGTTTGGGTGATTAGATTGGAAGAGGTGAAGGCTAGGCTGCATAAAATGATGGTGGAAAGTCTGAAATTGAAGAAGAAATTGATAAAAGTAGAAGAGAAGCAGAAACAAGACCGAGAAAAGTTGGAGGCACAGCTAGCCGAGGTGGGGGGCTTTTGTGTAGACCTTGACTCCAATGACTTGATTGATTGGGGTTCAAAGACCAAGCAAAAAGGAAACTGTAAGTATCTTTAGTTCGATGCAAACTTTGCAATAATAACAGGAGGACTTGGTATTAATTATCAAATAGTGAAACTCACAACTCCACCGCTTTCTCAACTGGCTGAGAAACTTTCGAGAGCTGAGAATACCATATTGGAAAAAGAAAATCTGATAAAGGAATACGAGATAAAGTTTTTGCAAATGGAACGACAAGTTAAGAGAAGTAGAGAAAAGGAGGAAACGACAAAGGTCACTGTCGCTGTAAGTATTGATAAAAATGTGACCATTGCTTTTTTAGATGGCTAATCTTTCGCATTTTGCTTTACAGCAAGTTATCAAGAGATTGAAATCGAAGAGTTCCCTCATGGAAGATCGCTTTGAGAAGTTGGATAGTCGGAGAAAGACTGACAGTGAGGGATTCCACACTGATGTTCAAACCTTAAAGAATCTCATTAAAACGATTGAAAGAAAAGTTCATGTATTCATGAACCGCAAAGCTATGGAGTTTAGTGCTGCTGATGCAGCTGCTGCTGCGGATGCAGATTCTGCAGATGTTGCTGAAAAAGCACAGACAGCACCAACAGGGATATGCTTTGATACGCGTAGGCCCATGTCACCTCCACAACGTGATGACGTAGAAAATCTCCACTCGAAAAGACAGCCATGTGCTGGTGCAATTCCTCGAAGAGATGCAGCACCTACAGTTCGACCTCCAATTGGTGCAAAAGTAGTGGAAGGAATTCGAAACGTAAAACCAGCTGGGGTACTTAGTCTCAGAAATTGCAATCTGCAACAAAAGAAAAAGGCTGCGACATCGGGGTCGACTCAATCCATGGAAAACCCACCCAACTCCAAAGACTTGAGTCCAGCAGACGAACGTCGTATAATGAGAGAAGAATTTGAAAGAGACAAAGTGATTTACGATCTCCTCTGCCAGCTCCTTGACTGTGCCAGAGTCAAAGTTGTCCAAATGGAAAAGAATTTATTCAACCATTTTGTTTAAGTATTCCCAATATCTCTCATTGTCACAAGTGAATTCTACATTCAACAGTTTAATTGAACCCACTCACCTACTAATTCTAAAGTTATCGTCGCCTTGAATGAAAATTGTTATGAAATGATGGCAGTTATATTTTTTTGTAATGTTTGTAATAATCTCTCTTTTAAAGATATTTCTAGAACAGCTAGAATCATCATTATTGCCGTATCATGAACAGTATTACTGTTACTTCGCATTAAATGCGAAGTATGAATAAATATGCTTCCATTTTTACTCCTCTTTCTCTACTTGCCCCATTCTTTCGAACAAACAATTGGTAACCAAATAATGGCGAAGGTGTCGTCAAAGAACCAGGAAGTACTATGAACAATAGGCAATAAGAAAATGTAGCAATTACATACAAATTGAGTTTTCTTTTCTTCACGAAAAAGTTTCATACCACAAGACTAAATATGCACGACGCATTATGTCAGCGCAGTTCAGGACCTTTAGGTCAAACTTCGATTCAGTATTGAACACCCACATTCTGGCTCTTTTGACAACTCTCCCCTGGTCTGCTGGTTGGTTCTTGAGGCCTTGATACAAAGTGGAAGCGACACGCATGACCTTCAGAAGGCCTATCTGTCCATTTTACTTTACCTCATGTAGGAATGAAATGCGAATTGAAATGTAATTGAAGTGAAATGTGGCACACACACACACACACACACACATAACTCCAAGTGAGTGCAATGTACATATCAAATATCAAGAAGAACATGAACAATGTAGATAGATGTACATGTCATGTCAACTCAACGCTGCACAAAGCCAAAAGCCAAAAGCCAGGCCCAACGAAAGCGATATCAGTTTCCCATAATTCATTCATGCGTTATTGCCTGCGGATGCGGACCAGGGAAAACCAGGCTGGGCAAAAAGTAAATGCAATATTGGCCAAAGTCAAGCGAAGGTAAAAGCCAAGCCACGCCACGCCAAAATGCATGAAGCGGTTTTGTGGATTGCTGCTATGCTGATGCGCGATGTCTTGCGGTTTCATTTTCATTGTCTATAAACCAGCAGAGGTACAATGGGAATCAAATGAAATCAAATGAAAGTTGAGAAGGGCGAATTAAAGTGGGGTAAAAGCATGGGTTATTGGCAGTGGCACACAAGTTGTAAGTGAGTGGCATGGAAGACGAGCCAGGGTGATCAACGATATACAAAATACATGCTGCCGAGAAAGCTTTATTGCTTTTGCTAAAGAGAAAGATCGATATTCATTCTGTCTTTTGAATTGCTTGCATGCCACGCCATGCATGACATACAACTTTTTGGGATACCTCACTCTCTATTTGCAACATGACATCCATCCTTTGGCCCAAGTACTATTGCTTGGGCTTTTATACAAACAACAAAGTAAAAGCGTAAAGTTCGTTTCGCTCGAACCACACCACATAACCATGAACAAGCCAAGGTTAGAAGAGCGTTTAGTTTGTTTTATACTTTTACAAGGCTCTAATCAGAGAACGGTCATTATGGTGAGAATGATGATGGAGTGTGGCATACAAACAAAAACTAAAAACTATCATGTTCGATGATGATACCGTGATGAGGATGTAATAATAGTGAACATGCGATGATTCCCCAGGCCCACAACCTGACCTGCCATGCTGAGCATTTATTTATTAGGGAATAGTGCTAAATAAGTTAACTTTGAAATTCTGCACGGGAGAAGCTTAATAGCTTTTCGAGAGGCAGGATAAAAGGGATGGTCGACACAAGAGGTAAACTTTACAAACCAAATTCTTGTTGTTGTTGCATGCGTTCTATCTTACCTCTTTGTTAAACCCCCTCTCCTCCACTTTCACCTACTTCCACTTTTCTCAACGAGAGACCAAACCAACATACCAGTTTTTGGTCTACCAGTTTCACCTTCTTCTACTCAAGGTGTGTTGGTTCATTTCAATTTTCACTGAAAGTGAGACAGACAGGCTTCGTTAGGTTCGTTTCGTGCTGAGGGAGAAAGAGGCACAAGCGGAAAGGGAAGCAGACGTGTACATGCAATAAAATGAAGTAGGAGAGCTTTCTTCTTAAAAGCCAAATCATCCATCCAGGAAAAAGAAAGTTAGCATTATTGTACTACAAGAATGTATTTGTATTTATGAGGGAAAGGAAACCGACATGGCATTATTATGACATGGCACGACATGACATGACTTATTTTCCCATATACTCAAATGCCAGACTTTCTTTATTGGGTCGAATTAGCCACAGGATTACATGGCAGCCGGACGGATGACAGTGACTCTTCTTTAAAAAGTATGTTATGTTATGTCATGTTGTTGAGCGTGGTTATGTGATGTCGTCAAACAAAATCATATGAAATGAAGGCAACTCAGAACGATCGTCATGACAAGCCTTGCCCCCAATTGTGCGAGTGTATGTGTAGGCATGTTCTCTTTTATCTGACACAATCTAATTATTATCTATTTGATTTTGATAGCATCATTGTGTCTGTATGCTAATCAATTATTACGACAACGACGATGGAGAGCTCCTTCCTACTCCAATGCCCCCGATTCCATAACTTTTGTGTAATCATCATCATCATCAAATAGATACTAACTTGTTATCACATCAAATACACTTGTAATATCAATATCAATACTTACTACTACGCCACGTTCATTGATGATACTACTTTATTGTGCCGTGATTAATCCATCATGCATTTCAATGAGCCATTTACATACAGTGTTTTTCCAAATGAAAGGAGGAAGGAACAAAGGCTTTGATGAAAGAGAAATGCCACTTCCGTGTGTACGAGAGTTTGTTTGGGGGGAATGTGAGTCACCCTTCTAGGAAAGTTGAAGTGTAGTAGCAATATATTCAGAACTACCATAAGCAAAAGGTTTTTGCAAAAAGGTTGCAAGCAGTCGGTTCTCGGCTTTCGGAGCATGCAGCAAAGTAAAGTAAAGTAAAGTATAAAGCAAGCGTGAATGTAAAAGCAACCGCAGCAGCAGGGGCAAGTGAGAGTGAGTGTTTTTGACTTGACTTGAGGAGCAGGAGCAGCAGCAGAGGCAGAGTGAAAGTGAAGTGATGGAATTTAATTGCCGCACCGACCCATCAGACCACTACTACATTCATTCATCTACCTCCACCACATCAATCCATCCACTTGGACTTTCTTCTTCTTCAACCTTATTTCTTGTCGTCAGTTAAAAACTCATCCCTTTGCCTTGTCTTGTCCTTCTTTCTTTATTTCCTTCCCTCATCCCCACCACCACCCACAATTCAATTAATAATAAGTCCTCAACAATTCTGTCACAAAAAAAGAGAGAAAGACCCTTCTTTTCTTCTTCTTTGGAGAAAGGAGAGGGAGGAGGATGGGAAAGTGAAAACGAACATTCCTTCTCTCTTCTTGGTTAAATATTTCCAAAATCTATATCCACCTGACATTGTTGGAATTCCTGAGTTAACTCATTTACCTGACTTTATATTCTCTGCGAGGACACCTGGTCAGTCATCATTACTCTGTGGAGAGAAGAGGAGCCACATTATTACCTTATCATAATCACACTCTCAGAAGAGGATGGATTGTTGAATTGGAGAGAGAAATCCGAGAAGAAGAAGAAGAAGGAGAAAGTAGGAAGTTTTGTATATTCCATCCATGGTCGTCCTCATTGTTGTCGGAAAACAATGACGAGGAAAGTAAGTCATATTCCATTGTCCATTCAGCATTGTTCAATTTGAGGGAATAATAATAATAAATATAAGGAAAAGGGACAATTAGCAGGAAGTGAAACGTGTGAGAGTATTCTCTGAGTAAGTAGTTAGTGTGTTAGGGAATGTATATTCCGTATTGGTCATCATCCATTCCATTTTCCATACCGTCACAGAGATAAATGGTATATGGTCCAGATTCCACACACCGACACCGTCGCCGTCCTCCCTTCATTGCTATTCAATCTCATCTCTCCACTTTGATTTTTGGATGTGACAAATTGGCAAGCGGCGTATCAATTTAAAGTAAGTTCAGTCAGAGAGAGTCAATTTAGAATACTGATGCTGCTGATGATGACGGCCGTGGTATTGCATTGACAGCATTTGCAAATTCCAATTCAATTCTGTATCCTGAAGTGGTGAACCAAATGACTCCGTGATGATAGAGAGGGTGGATAGTGATAAGTGAGAGAGAGGCTGGTGGATATGGAGTTTGGAATTGGAGTGTTAATTAATTAGTTAGTTGTGACGTCGGTACAGAAATATGCATCACCAGGTAGAGAGCGTACGTAGTAGTGAGTCATTTAACATTTTTATTATTGTTCAGAGAGTAGCAAGCAGTTTTCACATGTTTGTTTGTACGGCTTGACTTGACAACTGATTCACATTGGTATTCTAAAAGCGTCATGGAATGAAGCATTACAATTAGTAGGTTGTAAAAGGTGGTATAGTCTTGTTTTTTTTTGGGGTCAAGAATCCCACTCTCGTATATTCGAATCAAGCGGATTTAGGGAGATCTCAGACTGGAGGTTAGGAAGAGGACGGTGTATTTGGTCATGTAATAAGAAGATATTAACTTTTGGCTGGGTTTCTCTTTGTTGCAGGAAACGAAGGGACAAGACCAAGACAAGAAGTGCATTCTAACTTAAATTTCCTCCAGCGTTTATTTGGTGCATCGCATCGCGAATCGCGACAGGGGTGGAGGTGAATATGAATGAGGCAGTATACACCCTCCAGGGAATTGCCATCGTTTTCTTCATAGTTTGGATTGGGATCTGGGGTCTTCATATAATTGCATTGTTTTGGAGGTAAGGGATACAAGTACCCACGAGGTCCTTTTGAACTATGAGTTGTAATTTGTGTTTTGTGAATTGTTCTGTAGTTTCTGGCGTTTGAGAAGAGGAAGGGCGTCACTACTAGCATTTGATCCAGAAACTCCTCTACCAGGCGTGTCAATAATTAAACCTCTTTTGGGATCTGATCCACATTTGCCGCATAATTTGGAGACGTTTTTCAACATGAATTATCCTAAATACGAGATCCTGTTTTGTGTTCAAGACGATAAAGATGAGTCAATTCCAGTCGTTCAGGAGTTAAGAGAAAAGTATCCAGATCAGGATACCTCTGTATTCATAGGGGGTATTAACGTCGGAGTCAATCCAAAGATTAACAACATGCAACCTGCCTACTTGGCAGCGAAGTACGAGTACGTCCTAATTTCCGACAGCGGCATAAGAATGAAAGAAGATACGCTTCTGGACATGGTTAGCTATATGGATGACAAGACAGGCCTTGTGCACCAGATGCCTTTCGTCTGCGACAGATCAGGCTTCCCTGCTATTGTTGAAAAAGTGTACTTTGGAACCTCTCACGCTAGAATCTACTTGGCTTGCGATTGCATAGGAGTCAACTGTCCTACGGGAATGTCAGCCCTTATGAGGAAAAAAGTATTGGATGAAGTGAGTAGACTATATTTGGACTGAACATTTTTTGTAACTCTTCTTAATCAAAATTTTCTTGTTGTTTGGTTTAGGCTGGTGGAATCAAAGAGTTCGGTTGTTATCTGGCAGAAGACTATTTTTTTGCTAAAGCCATAACCAATTTGGGCTGGAAAATTTCCATATCTAGTCAAGTAGCCTTGCAGAACAGCGGTCTCTGTGATATTACCTCATTTCAAACTCGTTTGGCGAGGTAACAATGCTTTTTAACGCTGACATAAAGAAAGTTTAAGACACTTAATAATCATCACTTTAAATGTTGCAGATGGGCGAAGCTGCGGTTTGCCATGCTTCCTTTGACCATAATAGGAGAACCGTTCTCAGAATGCATCTTTTTGGGAATATGCGCTGGTTTTGCATGTGCAATGTTGTTTGATTTTGACCCCATAGTCGTCTTTCTTATCCATTTGCTCATATGGTGCATCATGGACTGGCTTCTGTTGCGCTCAATTCAGGTATGTATACTTTTCCTTATCAAAAATACAAAGTGATCCTTACCATGCATGTTACTATTGCTACGCAGGGTGGCCCACTTCCCTTTAATAAATTCAACTTTGTGATGGCTTGGATATTCAGGGAATCATCTGCCCCTTTACTATACTGTCATTCACTCCTTTTCCCGACCATCCGCTGGAGGAATGCCTTCTTTCACCTCAACTGGGGGGGAAAAGCTGAAGAGATTTCACCTAAAGTCAAATCGTAATGCATACATCAACGTAATCATATTAAGTAACTTGCCATAATGTCAAACCTATTACCTGCTTGTTGAGATGCTACGCTGCGTTTATTATGCATGCGATGTGTGTAGTGTATGTAATGTCGAATGACACGGAATGTCTTTCTCACTTAACAAAGTCAGGATTTTTTCACCTACGTACCCATTATTTGCAATGTAATAATCAGTATTGATTAATGGATGCAATGTATCGCTTTGTCGCTAATTAATTCACGTACATAAGTATTACTGTTACACCGACAATTTTTATTATGTTAGCTATATTATGCCTTCTGCCGTCTGTCTGAATGCCGAGTTGTGTGATAGTAACACTTGCCATACGGACATCATCTATGTGTATTGTCACGTCACTTCTAGGGGCAAAGGACAGTCAACCTACTACTGCCTTCCTCCTGCTTGATTTAGATTTAGTTGGTATCTAGTTACATAGTTATTAGTTAACTTTAGCAATTATCATTATTAGCTTTTGTCACTGTCCTGTTATTAATTGTTTGTTGCCGTGTTTGTTTTTGTTGTACTGTTACATTATGATATTTTGTTTGGCAATGAATCACAATTTTTTATCCATTGCTTCCTCGAGACGAAAGTAATAGCTTAGTTCAATAGTTTTTTTTTTCATCCAAAATTTGGTAAGACCAATATTTGTAGTGTTTGCTCTTTAAAGATAGTTCAAATTGTTTCAAAGCGTTTTGAAAGGGAAACCAGACGAATTGTTACTCTTACGTGACAAGAACTGACCAACTGAATTAGCTTAACACTAAGAAAAGTATAATGCACACTCCAAGTATGTACTGCTATTGCTATTAATAATTAATATAGGATTAGGTTATGTGCAGGTCTGATATGGAGAGACACAAAAAAGCAGTATGCCAATTGATACTCCACATTACTCACTTACATTGCGTTATTGTTAAGCTTATATTTATTGTTATTCATACTGCTCTCTGCATTTTTGACATGACACCTTTGTTTAATTTGAGCTTTGGAGTTAGCACCACACGCACTTTGTAACAAGAAGATGCGATGATATTGAAACATTGCGACAAACAATAAAAACTGTCTTTTAAAAAAGTGTATGATCTGTTGCTTGAAACGTATCAAAAAACTTTATTTCTTGCCAGTTGAAGATTACTTTTCAAAAACTATTAATCAACAACAAAATCATATTGAGTAAAATAGAGTTTACAATGGTTACGGTAACGGTGGTATGAATTGATTGTTACTGATAAGGAGACGTTTTTGTTTAGTTGGCTCTTCGTTTGATATACATTTTCCCCTTTTGCAATAAACTGATGGGTACACGAACCTTCGTCTGATCATGGACTTTTCGTACCCACACCTACACAAGAATATGTATTAATTTTAGAACCGCGTTGTTGTTTTCAACAAGAATAGGAAGGAAACTAACCAAATCTTGACTGATGCTGCAAATGACCCCACCGGTTTTCGTCATGCCTTGACCTTCTAAAACATACACGTAAAACGATTACATGCTGACTTGTGGGGTAAGCTTTCGTCCGTACGTACCTATGTATACTGGCTGTCCCCGATGGAACCAACGTTTTTCGTAAAAAAGCTTTCCGTCCTCAATCCTCGAATCAGAATGAGATGCTTCTGAAGAGTAGTCCATTTCTATGGCAGAAACTGTCAAAAACAAATATAGCATCAGCTTTCAACTTTGATGGTTAAAATTCAATTCCAGCAATAGTGCTACCTTTCCTTCCGTAAGAGTCCTTTCGTCCTTTCCCTTCTTTAGGAGGAACTAACCAATTTTGTGGATTTTGCATTGCTTTGATATCTTCCTCAATTTGTTTCTCATCCAAAAGAAAAGTAATTTGGGATTGCGGAGCCTTCTTTCTTCTCTCAGGTAAAGGCACTGGGTCGTTGGGACGACGCCGAAGTTTTCGGGTGACAATTGGCTTTACCTCAGACGGATCGGATGTTAATTCCGTTGCGTATCTGCGGATAATATACAATGTCATAGTTTTTAACTTTGTAAAGTGAATACGTGGCCAAGGTTAAGAAGGTTCAATGTAATCTCAATTTACCTTTCAGATTCTATTTGTTTCTTTTGGTCTTCCAATTCATTCACCAATCTCTCTCTTAATTCAATTTTCTTCTCTTCAAATTCTTTTCCAATTGTTTTCTGCTCAATTGAGTAGTCCTTTTCAATGGAGTTAATCTCTAAGTCTCTCCAAGCTTGATTTATCTCTAGTCTAAAACCAAATACGAAATGTTTAAAAAAATCAAATTCCAAAGCAAAAAATATGTGTACCTCTCTTTGCATTCTTCTTGCAACCGGTCCACTCGTCTAATGTATTCGGTATGATTTCCAGCTTCCAGCTCTTCCAACTGAGCTTTGAGGAGGTTCAGCTTGTCAAAGTAGACTCTGTGAAATGAAATTGATGAAAATGAAAAGACTTTGACAATGACAAGCCCTTACTGCTCTTTTATCTCCTGGCGGTTCTGAGTCTCTCCACTGTCATCAGTGATGTCGATTAATCCACCTCCACGTTCACCGGAGCCACCGTTGTTATTAAAGAAGTACCGGAAATTGGCATCCCCATCCTCTGACGCGTCCTCCGTGTCCTCATCGCTGTACTGCATTTGAATCCTTTCCCCTCCCCCTCCAGAGGAAGGAAGAGGATCACGGGGATGATCGAAAGGATCGTACTTTGGATACGATGACCCACCACCACCACCACCACCACCACCACCCACACCCCCTGCACCATAGTGGAGTTGGTACTTCCCATGCACTTGAATCCCTCCGTTCAGGAGCTCCCTCTCCCTCCTGTCATGCAGCTCCGCCAACTCCTCGTCGTCATAGTCCATCGAGTCACTCAAGGATCTTTCCCTCGGACTCTGCATCTTCTCGATCCTCTTGCCTTTACCTTTACTACGTCCACCCTGGCTCCTCCTCGACTTCCCCACAGGACCTAAACAACAACCAGTCAAAGACTAAACACTTTCGTAGGACACGTTCTCCCTTCAACAATTAATTTTGACAATTTTCCAATTAGGGTTTTTAATTTTTCAAAGAGAATTTGGAATGGAACTGACGGTTTTAGATCCGAATTCGAAATCACTCCGCCACCACCTCACCACCTGAACGGAGAGTCGATGTCATGAGATCAGATGGATTGAGCGGGTGAGGAGGTCTCCTCGTTCGTGAAGAAAGAAGGAAAAGATCAACCAATTTACATTTTGTAATTAACAATTTTAACATTTCTGGACTAGTAATTAACTAATTGGAAGTCGGCCATGCCTTCTGAGTAAGTTCAGGTGTCTGACACCTTGATCATTTAGACTAATCCATCTTGATTGGTATTGCAGGGCTTGTGAAGAAGAGTTGAATGTTTTGAGCGCAATATTCCTGGATGACGAGATTCAAATCGGCCCTGAAACTCCGTAAGTGGACAAGCCTCCAATTTATTAACGCCCTTGCTTTTATGACCATTTCTGTAGGAAGGGAGAGGCGTTTCTATCGATGCAACTCTTCCCAGCCACGGCGGATGACAAGGAGTCTCACTATGTGACCCTCACGTTGGAGCTGACCATGCCACCAACGTATCCAAGGGTGGCCCCGCAAATTGGGTTCAGAAATCCCCGTGGGCTGAACGACGCACTGCTTGACGAGCTCATGAGCAAAATGCTTGAGCGGTGTGAAGAGGTGATGGGAACCATGATGATTTACGAGCTTATCGACATGGTCAAAGACTTCTTGACGAAAAACAATCATCCTGCATCAGAGTGTCCAATTTGTCTTCATTATTTTACCGAATTCGACGTGTTTTATCGTACAAAATGCTTCCATCACTTTCACTCTCATTGCTTGGGGAAATACTTCAAAAATTTGCTCACGTCGGCGGAAGAGGGGGAAGATGTTTGCCAGGTTGGTGGTCACTTTGACAATGTTAAAAGCGTTTTATTTATTTGTACGGATCTTTAGGACACACACCTTCATAAACGTATTGAGGCACTGGTTTGCAAACCTACAATAAGAAAGAAAAGAAGGGAAGGTTTTGTTTGTGGAAGTTGTGTACTAGATTACGGGGCAAAACTAATTTTGGGCAAGTCGTGGTAGCGATCCCACAATTCCTCTGGTCCTCAGTTTGTCTATTTCCGTTGAAAACCAGTCCATCCCGAATGCCGTAGCTAGCGTTAAGGGCTTCTGGAAAACTGCATCGGGCAGAATATTCGGGTTGTGCTCAAAATTCTTG
Organism: Isotomiella minor; assembly: GCA_034696445.1. Classification (NCBI taxonomy): domain Eukaryota; kingdom Metazoa; phylum Arthropoda; class Collembola; order Entomobryomorpha; family Isotomidae; genus Isotomiella; species Isotomiella minor. Next base: position 13,527 of record JAQIWU010001735.1, read on the forward strand.
ACCAATTTGTCAATTATTTCGAGCAACAACTCTTTGTTTCCCGCGCTCAAAATGTAGCAAAATATGTTCATCCCATGGTGGTCGGGTTCCACAAATTTTTCAATGTAAAACGAACTGTGGCTCAGGATGTACTTTGCCGTCTGAGTGTCCATAACTGTCACGGTATAATCAAAGGGGGTTCTTCGCTTTGAATCCTTCTGCATCATGTCTATATTTCCATAGCCCGAAGACTCATCCAACCACTCCAATATGTCCTTTCGCCCAAATTTGCTTGCCATGCAAACCATTTCGGTTACCTGGTCGGCCGAAGGTGCCTCCAAAACCGAACTTGCCTTTTTCATCAATTCAAGTAACAGTGACAGCGGGGAATGAGACACCCATTCCTTACACAGTAAAGGATGTTTGTTTATAGGCACGTGTTCAATTAGGTCGCCCCGCATCACATCTGTCCCTGATGAAAGGGAATAATCGAAGGGTGTGGCGTGATCCGTCTGTGAGAGTCCATGGCGTTGAGAAAGAAGATAACGCACCATGTCTTCTCGATGCTGGAACACGGCGAAGTGCATAGGAGTGTAGATATACCCGGCCCACTCACTTGGAAACTGTTCTCCTAATCTTCCAAGCAATGCCAGTGCGGCTTCCCAACACCCCGCTTTAACTAAATTGTGAACCAGTTTCTTCAAACCTATAACTGGATCTTCCGATCCCCATGCACCCCTTAACGCCGCTAGAATGTTGGATGTGATGCTTAGTTTGTCCTCCATGGTAACCCACCCTACTCGCAAGGCTCCAATGCTCCATAATCCTTCCAGAAAACCGACTTTGCAAGTTTCACAGAAATCACGGATCTGAAGTCCTTCACCTCTTGCTGCATTGGGTTTGTGAAGAATTTTGAGGCTGAAAAGGATGTGGTTCCCAGGTTCCCTCAGTAAGGTCGGGTGGGTTGCATAGTAGTGCAGCATATTGTCTTCAGAGCAACGAGCTATCCGGTGGCGTACAAACTTCATTTGGCGTGGTTCGGCATCCTTCAGGAAGTTGTAGATTTGTTGAAGACGTTCATTTAGCGTAGTATGGGCCTCAGCGAAGGCACGAAGCTTCTTCAGCTTTACCTCGGTTGTACCTGCCGAAATGGTAATGAAGTCGTTTGGAAAGCAACCACTTTCCCGTTGTGCATATTCCAACAACGTTATGCGAAGATTTTGAATCCAATCATGGGTTCCCAATTCATTTTTCAGTTGCTCCGCTAGGAATTGGGGAAAATTTTCTTCATCAGTATCATATCGCCTTAATTCCCTTTTCCACAAAGGTGCTCTGAAGGATTCTCCTACAAATCCTAGGTCGGCTGCAGTGATCCGGTCTTTAAGAATGTAAG
>JAQIWU010001736.1:0-14894 GCA_034696445.1 Isotomiella minor
GTCTTCGATACCCATCATACATTTCCCAGGATTACAATGATGACACTTATGCACCTACACCTAGACCCTTCAGACCTTCTTACTCATCATCACCTTACTCCAATTTCCCTCCTTCATATTACAACTTTAACAACAGATATTCTGAGCAACCCTCTTATAATAACAACCCTTATCAATATCAGTACCAATGGCCCAGGCAGTACTACACAAACCCATACTTCTCCACATCTTCATCCATGTACCCCTCGTCAAGTGGACTAGGGTTTGGAGGACCTTACAATTACAACCGAAGTCCGTATTGGACAAGGCCATACTACAATTATATGTATCCAAATCCAAGCAATGTCTACAGATTTCCAGCAGGTCCCTACAATTACAACTCGTACAGCCCTGTCGTATCACCTTACCCCAGCAATTATGGGTACCCTTCTAATTACTACAACATGCCTATGGCCATGCCATGATTACAATTTCCACATTAATTGTTGATTGCTTGCTTTATTACAATGAAAGATTATATACGCATTGTAATAATAGTTAGCATTGCGATACTGTAATTTTGTAAATGTCGGAAATAAATTCGTTTTCACACATCAACATGTTACTTGCTAATTCTGGAACGGCTAATTATTTGCCATTGCCACTATGATGTTTATCGAGCTAATGAAAGTTAACACTTCATAGGATGGCTAATGAAAGTAGTATCCATTTTCATTGAACCTTCTTGCGATTCTACCACCTTAACCCCCAACTACTGTAGGTTCATCTCGCTCTTTCCACGTTTTTATCACCCACATCATGAAGTTTGTTTTGGTAAGTCAAAAATTTGTGTCCTTTTGTGGTTTGACTTAAACTTCGTGCAATAATAAACTTTGTAGTTATTACTTCTTGCCCTTATCCTTTGTGAACAAGCTGCTAGAGGACTTCGCATTGTCCAAGATCTTGACAGCAATGTACACTTGTCAACTGCAGAGCTACCACGACCACACGTGGTGCTGAGAAAGCGTGATGCTGATTCGAACCATAAGCATGAAAACTTTAAGAACGGCTATCGAAGAGGTACAGTTTTATATAATCTATTAACCAAGGTACATTACTCGTTTTGTGCTACAGGCTATGGAGGCACCCTTCGCCGACCCTGGGGTTATAGTTCACATGAATGGGGATTAGGAAAAGGATAGACATGGATTTGTTATTAGTATTACTTTTTGGCATTTTTATTTTGACTAATGGACAGCAACACCTACTCAAAATTCAATAAACAAATTATTTAAGGATAAGGACTTTATGTAGCAGGAAGCTCTTTAATGGCGGAAGCATCCTCTTCCGGGTGTGGGTGCACGGTCACTGGAGTCCTCAATTTCACCAAAAGTTTCTTGGTGTCCTCAATTTCTTCATCCACAGAACAAACGACGTTGATAGACTCCTCTTCTTTCTTAATTTGTTTAAGAGTCTTGAGTTTCATTTCCAAAAAGGGAACTTTTTCGGACTCCAAATGCGACTTGTACTCATTCATCTTCTTTTCTCTCAGTTCATTGCAGTATAAATTAACAAGCGCATTGATAGAGGCAGTCCTTTCAATTAGCACACGCCTATTATGAAACAATAGAAATGCACAATTTGTATCCAAAATCATGACAGAGCTGTAATTTATATATTCACTTACGGTGCAAGGGGTTTATATATAATTCCTAAAAGTTCTATGATCCACTCGAACCGTTTGTAGTCTCGTTCTCTAATTCGCCTAAGCCACTTTTTTCTTTTATCAATGATCTCTTTGCACTTCTTCCTCTGCTTTCCGCTAAACAAGACATTTTCATTTGTGGCAAACCTGTCCTGATAGTCTCGGATGATGACCGTGTATCGTGCAACTGCAAATTAAGATGTAAATAAATTAAGAGGCAATATAACCATCTCATCCTGTAAGGTCATTTTCCTTACCCTTAAATTCGGGAGAACTTTGGTCATACATGTGCCTCCTGACCAGGCTCACCGTGTCCTCCTTGATAATAGCAATCCCATCCTTTCGATGTCCATACTGAACGGTAAAAAGCTTCTTGTGCTCCTCCGGCAATCTAAAACATAAAGAAACCAATAAAGAAACCAACTTTTAACAAACCAACCGTCTTTCCCCCTTACTTCTCAAGAACGTCTGCAAAAGGTCGATACTCCAATCTGAGCCAACTGGGATCCACCTTGTCCAAGGGACGTAGGTCACACGACCTCTGAGGATGCCAGGGTCGAAGCATTTCCGGCTGCACCCACCTCAAGTGCTTGTAAAAGTCGTGGTTTATTTCATGCGGTTTGATCACAATCTTTCGGTACAGAGAAATGCTTCGGCTTGAGGTCAACAACAGGGCAGTTGCAGTTCGACATCCTTCCCCTGCCATAATTGCAGGCACCAACATTTTGAGAAATTTATAAAAATCAATCAATTGAATTGACACAGTTTTTCGAGATTTGGGAATCCAAATCAGATGTGGGTCGAATTCTTCTCGGGGTGGAGTTAGACGAAGCGGGTAAAGTTCCACAACTCCAGGAGCCAACGAACATTCAACAAACAGACACAACGTTTTTCAATAAAATTCCCGATATTAAAAAGAGTGACGACGTGTTGACATATTAATTCATTGGGTAAGCTGTCCAAGATAAGGTCATTTCATTGGGTTTCATACTTTTTTGTTGTTTGTCTTTGTCTGGACAGAATATGAATGAAGGGGACACAGACTACACGAGTTGGACAAAGGAACAACTGATTGACAAGATAAGAAAGTTGGAGACTCACGTAAAGCAGTTGAGGAACGTCGTTGCAAAGTCTCATCACCTTCAAGAAGACTTGAACTTGGGACGGCCAAGTAAGCGACTTCGAGTTGAAGACGGCGGTGACAATAATAAAGATGACGACGCAAGTTCAAAGGAGGGTCAAAGGAAGACCCCTAGGAAGTTTGATTTCTCATCGTAAGTTCCGTATGTTTGTTATCTAAAGGTTATTTCTCGAGTGGTGTGTCATATCTTTCTCCTTTCTGGACGTATCTGTCGTGGGTAGAAGTTATTTATCGTGAACTAATGATGGCAATAGCAGAATAATATAATTGAGGTTGAGACGACGGGTTTAAAACGGTCGAGTCTGTAGGGCACCCATGCGCCATGTGGCACTGAAGATCTTGTACTTGGGATGGGACTACCAGGGGTTGGCTGCACAAGAGGATACTAATGACACGATTGAAGCCCACCTCTTCAATGCGCTGACTCGAACTACTTTAATTGAGGATAGATCAAAATCAAATTATCATCGATGTGGTAGGACTGACAAAGGAGTGTCTGCATTTTCCCAGGTAGCTTTCTCTCTTAGCCGTTATAGAAAAATATTCATAATCTTCCTTTGTGACAAGGTCATTTCCATCGACGTTCGAAGTAAGACTGTAAATGGAGAAGAAACTTTGGACTACTGCAAAATGCTTAACAGAACTTTGCCTCCTGAGATTAGAGCGATCGCCTGGTCCCCTGTTCGTCCTGATTTTTCAGCAAGGTTTGACTGCAATAGGAGGATGTACAAATATTTTTTTCCACGTGCAACTCTCAACATAGAGGTTGGTGTTTCTATAATTGTATTATGAAGTAACATACTAAAACTGCGGAACATTTTTTTGCGTGTAGAACATGGTGCTTGCTGCCAAGAAATTAATTGGTCAACATGATTTTCGCAACTTTTGTAAATTGGATAAGGAGAAGAACAGACCGACAATCAGAAGAGTAGTTGACGTTGATGTACATACCACAGGGTCGAGTCCATACGACATTTGCCACATAGCGATAACAGCCGAGTCCTTCATTTGGCATCAGATAAGATGCATTGTGGGAATTCTTATGCTAGTTGGACAAAAGCTGGAAGAACCTCAAGTGGTGGAACATTTGTTAGATGTCTCAAAAATTCCCAAGTAAGCTTAATCGGGCATTATTAATGACGAATGAGGTATCTTATTTGGTATCCGTTGATTTCAGAAAACCTCAATATAATATGGCAGTCGACTATCCTTTGGTCTTGTACGATGTAAGGTACCCTGAAGAAGAAAATGTCACATGGAAGTTCTCATCTGCCAACTTTACGTCGCTGTTAAAAGATATGCAGCGCCTGTGGATGAAACATGCTATAAAGTAATGTCACTTCTCATTTGCTTCTGAAACAAGATGTAACCGGGTGCTTTCATATTTTTAAATACAGAAGTGAAATGACGATGCAGATGCTTAAGGATATTGGAAAACTAGGCGAAACGAGTACCACTGTTTCAATTGCGTCAGAATTGCCACATACTTTACTCATGGGATCAACACCTAAGGCCTATGTAAAGCTGCTGGAACGACCAGTCTGTGCAAATTATTGAGACCTCATTCATTCCGTTTCATTTTCATTGGACCTTTGTGAGTATGATTTCCAAAAAAGTGTAATAAAGTGATATCACTTTGACTTGAATCCAATTTCACTTGTAATGATGAATTTTTTTGCACTGTTTGGACAAGTCAAAGGAAGGAGAAAGATATGACCACCAAAGCTAATTTTATAGAATTTGATTCGCGAGTCTCTTTTTGCATTTATTTGTTAAATTGTCATTTATCATTACCTAACATGATGAATGGTTATTTTTTCAGTTCTCGTCGGATGGGTCGCATTTGTTTGCACCATGCCCCAGTTGTCCTTTTGCCATGATGAGTACGTAGACTTCACAGACATGGGATCTTACGACCATGGACAACAAATCAATAAAGTCTTAGGTAAGGTCGGCTATTACACCTATCCTGCTTTTAACTGACACTTAAATGAAAAACATATCTTTATTAGTGGAACACACCAAACAGGAGCAGTCCAAAGAAGGAGTGACTATAGAGCAAGAGAAACTAGACATTACGAGTATAAGCGTCGAAAATGCGTCACGTCCTATGAAATTTTTGCAACGCGTTGTAAAATCATTGCTCAGGCAAATAAATGTGCAGGTAACTTATTCATTTCTATTTCTTCTGTTCATGCGTGCGTAATATTTATGTAGTGATTTTTTTTATTGCTTTAGTCTCATACATTTGGACCAGGAGAGGCGCTGACAATTGATGTTCAAGCGGAGATCAAGTACAACGATTATGTAATATTAAACAAATTTGTCAATACTAAGCTTCATGAAGAGGCTGACCGACATTTAACCACCGTCGACGATATCATGTCTAACCTCTTGCACGTGGTGGAACACGCTGGATCGAGATTCGAATATGTAGAATCCATTTTCAAATTACCTATTTTTCATAGTCTAAAGGTAAGATTTGGTTTAGGAAAACAGTTTGTTGGTAATGTAAACTCAAATGTTTTTTTTTCAACAGTTTTGGCTGGTGGTAATGACGACGTCCGTTATCAGTTTTTTGATTGTGATGCTATCCTTGAAGGCCGTTAACGCGAGGAACAACGCAGCCATGCTCTTTCACGGTTTTCTAATTATCTTCATTTTAAGCTGTATTTGGACTTTTTCACACATGTATGAGGTAAGCATCTGCACTGGTTTTTCGTTTACTGGTTTACATTTATCTATCAATTGAATGCTTATGACATTTTACTTCATAGGATGCCAAAGCAGCGAACTATGCCAAACTTATTCAGTCCCAGAACCCCCCAAAAGACTGCCAATTTGAGAACCTGAGTTTACGAGAAAGTATTTATTACTTCTTTAGAGTTCAACTTTCTGGCTGTAAGTAATCGTAATCTTATGTTTGTAAAGAAGGTTGCAGGCGTTGTAATTTTGTGAAATTTGTTTTAACAGATAAAGACCAATGTGAGCAGTATTACAGTACTACCATGGTTGACCCATTTTGGAGTGTCAATCCCTTAGAAGCCATCAGTAGGTCCTTCTCAGTCCTCATTTTTGCTCCATTTGAATACATTGGTAGCAAAATCGGCCTATTTCTTGGTGGAATAATCAGTGGAATTCCGTTTTGGCTACAGCCACTCCTAATCATCATTATATTTGGCCTTGCGTTTATAAGTATTTTTGGCTACCGTGTCGCTGGCCCATTTTTTACGATTGAACCAGCCAGGAGAGAGTACTTGGAGAACCGACCGATTTCACCACCAAATGCTTTAACAAATGAAGTTAGACAAGAGCTTGTGGAACGGCCAGAAAGAAAAGTGATGAAAAGTATTAGAAATGTTGCTACTGACATGGATGGCTTTGAGGAGTTTCTGTCAGGGAATACTGAAGATGGGAATATTGGAAGGCGTCAGGACGCGTGGTGGAGAAAATGGACCACCCCGGTCACTAATTACTTGTGGATGGTCTGGAGTTTTATTATTCTTTGGCTTGATGTCCTGCTTAGACAAGTCCCTTCTTCGCCACCGTCAGCTGCCAATGAACAGGACGTACCCTTCCAGAACGAAGGGAATGACATTGTGATACCAAGAAATGTAGGGAGAATAGATGCTGCTGATGTAGACCCTGCTTCTAACCGTCCGATACAGCAGATTAGCATAGAAGAAGTAATTTTTCCTCGGCGTAGAATGACTGTCAACCTTGAAAGAAACTCTGAAAATAAGGAAAACGACATTGCCTGCGACGTTAATAAGACCGAACAACGTGGCAGTGACCCCAACCCACCAGGTTCCTCCAGTTCCAGTTCAAAATTGAAAAGAAGTCAGAATACCAAAAACAATGAGTCTGATGCAGAATCAAGAGATTGCATTGATAAAGACGCCAAAACCTAATACTGTAAACTGGGGATGATGTAATCTAGTCTGATCTCTCTATTGCAAACTACTTATTGCTTTGTTTCTGTCCTTTGGTAAGATTTTTAAATTATGAAGTACCTAGATTCTTATATATGTACACACTTGCATTGTTCTTAAAAACTCGTCTTACGACATATAATGTTATATAAAACGCTTTTTCTTGTGATAACTTTTAAAAACTGAAAAAGTATCTGAAATAAACGATCTAAGAAGAAATGCCATTATTGTGACGTTCGCGTTCTTTTAAGTAAAGAAAAAAGGGAATGTCATTGCGATGATTTGCTTTATTTGAGATAACACGTCATTATTAACACAATTGAATTGCGTCAGCAATTTTTTACTAAATTACAGTCCAGCATTTCATTAAATAAGATCATTTTTGCTCATTAGTACACATGACATAACGTACCTAGGCGCATTATTAGTTGTTGCATTAAACATGCATTGATTTTTTGCAGTGGCTTTTGCTTACAATTATTAGATTTTATGAAATTATTTGTGTATAACATTAAGGAGATCGGAGGGGAGAGAGGAGGGGTTGCGTCCAAATCATTTCCATTGCTTTCATTGAAACATCGACAGAGTCCATCACGGAATGTTCCTTACTTTTCTGATTGGTGTAGGCTTTCCGCTTCTGACTTTCCAGTTTCCGTAACCGATCTCTTTCCTTCAGTTCTGGAGACAGTGCTTTTGACTTTTGAATGATCTGATCAGTAATACTAAAGAAGGTGTTGTTGGGGCTGGGTTGTTTAACTGGTGGCGAAGGGATTTTGAAAGGACCGTCGTGATCCACAGCAGTTTGATGAGGAGCAGCTAATTTCTTTGCAGGAGCTGACCCTTCACAGAAGGAGGAGGTACTGGTAGTAGTGGTGGAATGACTGGTGTCCATTTTCCTTTTGAGCGTAATTGACTGATTGTGCGAGGTTGGTGGTTTGTCGGTTTTCGGTTGGTTGTAGGTTTTACTGGAATCGGGAGAAGTGGTGGCATCCGGAGTGAGGGAGGCAGTCGTCGTGGTTGGAGAGGTAAGCTGCGACACAGAGTCACTTTTATGGTACAAAATCTTTTGAATGTGGACACCATTAAGTCCTATTGCTATCGGAGGTTTGTAGGGTTCCACCTTGATTGGGCTTATAAACCCTGGGGGATCAGGGCGGTGGATGGGTGTGCGCTTTTTCTCCCCAATGGCAAATTCTATCACAAAATTGTCTCTTGGAACACTTAAATAATTCTCTTCGTCTGTGCTAAATTTTTTCTCGCTGCTGCTTGTCTTTTTACTGCCATCACTTTTCTCTTTGCCCCTAGTCTCAGACTTTTTACTTCCATCTCTATGCTTTCTCTTTTTCCCCTCACTTTCACTAGGTTGCCTGTTTTCTTCATCAGATGCCCGATTGCAGTCATACTCTCCAAGTCGGTTCGTGTCTCCAAAAAGCTCGATTAGTTGGTGACCTGAGGTGGATCGACGTCTGCAGGATGATGTCGTCTTCGCGGTAGAGGGCTTCTTAACGCAGTCACTTTTCCCACTTTCACTCGCAGCCTTCTTGGACTTCCGATGCTCATGATGTGAAGAAGGGTCCTTCACCTTATTTTTCAACTTCAGAATTTGTCCTCGGTAGTAAGCGTCAAGTTTGTCCCATTCTTGCAGAGCTAACTTTATTGAGATGTGTTTCTGATCCGTTGGGAAGTCGGGTCGCTGAGGCTTAATGGAAAGGATCACGACATCACATTTGCCAACTCGTTTTCCATTGCTCATTGTCCTTGTTTTTTTCAGTCAGGGTTCTGCAAAATTATAAAAGGCAGGGGGTTTAGAACATTGACAGAAGAAGAGGTTTCTTATTGCTTTAACAACAATAATGATGTGGAACTCTTTCTCCAATTGTCTGAGTTCCACACTTAAATTTTTCCCTATGGTGACCTACACTTGGCCTTTACTTAATTAACTCTGAAAAGGCAGCCTGGGCATATTATATCATCATGATATCAGTCAGAGATATTTGACTGATAGGATTAAAGTCGTTTCCCTTTGTTGCCCACCCATGCCATGGCCATACAATTGTAAAACGTAAAACCCGTCATTCTCATCAGTGATAATTATCAAAATCATCAAACGTTACTATCCCCATAGCATTATGGCCATGGACACGTTTTGAATATTAAAGTCGATGATGAAATTAGACTTTTCAAACAGTGCGTCCTGGTCATAAATTTGAACAATATGCCACAGTGTCGTCATTATAGACAAGTTTCATATTCATTTCATGAAAAAATGTAGGACATGGAACAGGGATATATTGATTTAAGCACAGTTGTATCCTTGTCCCCCAAAACCAATTTTAACTCGTCCCACTTAGAATTGGTAAATCCAAATAAACGCCGCTGTGACCTACGACCAGAACTGTCATAGTTAACTAACATCTCATCAGAATAGTGTTACTTCTTCCTGTTACACTATAATCGTATTCAGCTCATGGTACGGCTTTATCTATGACATCTATCAATTGAACAGGCGTAAAAATAAGGTAAAAGAAGATGAACATGCAAGCGTTAAGAATGAATTGTGGGAGTGAGGTTAGCCTAAATTAATCTAAGATGCGGAAATAAATGTGAGATTTCCTCTTCAATAAAAAAGCCTCTTCACTTCACTCGCGATTCTATAATATGTGAACGTACATTCAATTACAAATTATCTATACACACAAAGAATAACTCCTACGTCCATACTCTTACAACTCTTTTCTATGCTATCGAGCCATCAGCCCATAAAGTGTGCACTGCGCTAATGAAAGAACAATGTTATTTGTACTGATGATCCTGGGGTCCTCAAACTAAACAAGCGTCTCAAAGTGCCTCATCTAACTTTGTTATCCCACAAGTACACAGGCACAGCAAAGTGTTCGGTGTACGTAAATAGCAATTAGAAATTTTGCATTCGCAATGACACTACATTAATTCATCGAAAATGAAATGCATGACTTTCGATCATTTATTTATCCATTACACCGTTACTGCTATGTAGAAATCTTTGAGCGAAGCAAATTCAAAGTCACGATAAAAAAAAATCAAATTCAAATTCACTATGCCAATTCCAAAAACTTTTTGTTGAATGCATTTCCATCTCCTTAAAATACCTTAAACTCAGGGTGAGACACAAGAGCTGTCCAATAAATGTTGAAGTGAAAGATAATCAGATAATCCTTATACCTGGTCTCTGGTATTTTACGTGGAATTCTGAGGTTTCAATTTGGAAAATTTAACATAATAGATTTTAAGTTTAGTGAGCAAGGAAAAGTCACCGTTCGAAAGTTACCATATCCTTTGGAAATGGAAATTAATTCGTATCGTTAAGTTAAGTTGTTATGAGAACTGACCGAAAGGAATGATACAAATATAGGCAAGGTAACAGGTAAAAGGAATGCTTGTCCTCTCCTCTGGGCAGGCAGGCACTAAACTCATTTACTGTGCTCATCATAATTAGGTTTAAATTACACCCATGGTGCTTATCAACAACACCGAGGATAATGACAGGTCTGTTGTCAGCTCGGCGGTGGAGCACAAATTATTATTGGCTAAGCCATCATCATCATCATACTTTATGATATCAGGCTAGGCAAAACCCATTTCATACGCTTATCACCATGCCTTTCTCCATCCTCTAAAATAAAATGACCCAACTGACTTTTAGACTCATAGATTTTGATAATGTTGAGCTGCTAAACTCAATCTTTCCTTATTTCTGCTTACCCAATTCCTAACTGCAAATCAATGATATTAACTTTTACTGACTGATTAAACCTTAATTCATTGCAAATCTCAAAACTGATTACCACTGTCAACTCGCCAGGTTAACGGTCTCGTGTTACCCCAGCCCAATGTTTCCACGTAGGTAGTCAAATACATAAGAATAAAGGTAGAAGGAGGACTAACCTTTAACAGAAGATAGGGCAGGAATTCACCACGGCAACACACCGAACAACGTAATATAACGCTGATGACAACGAAACGGAGACTGAGCCTGAACCTTGTGCGACTTGTAATTTTCAAAGGTCATCGAATGAAAAAAGGTTACGGTTGGATGACTGCACTCTCGTCTGAAGAAGGAGTCTTTTTGAGACTACTTTACTGGATCTTTTGGAACATGTAAAAACTTCCACTTTCAGTCTTATTCCTATTCCCACACTTGTTTATGAGAGAATCACTGCAAAAATCCTTGGGTAACAATAATAATATGGAACAAAAGGGATGAATAATAACAATAAATCCACCACTATTCCTGTACTCTCACTCCTGCCTGAGGATCCACAAGAATGAAGAAGAAAGGAGCAAGGTAATAAATATAGAGTTTTAAAGTCTCTTCTTTCTCTGATGGTTTTCTTCTGCTCTCTGCTGGACTCCTTTCTTGCTGCAGGTACAGGTCGGTTTAAATAATAGGATCACAATGATTACGTTGTTGAGCTCAAGAATTATTATTCAAAAGCTGGTTGTACTTGAGCAGAAAAAGGCTTGAATTTCATACATGTAGTAGTGGATCCACTAATGTAAAAATGTTCATTTGTGTGTAGTTTAGTTAGTTAGCAGAAAGATGCTGTTTGTGGATGGATGGATGGATTGGATGGAAGAACTATCAACTCTCAATGTTAAAGTGAAAGGGAGAGTGATTTGGACTATTTTGGGTTTTCTTGTAGAAGTGTGGCTTGTTCTTCTTGAAGTCGTTTTGTTCGTGGACGAACGAGGAGGCATGGATATGGATAGACGATGATGATTGTAGATGGCTTCTCAAAGAACCCAAGAATAATTCTTGACCAATGCTATGATAATGTAATACTTCGTTTCGTACTTGACTTGGCAGGCACAGTAGTAACTTGTATTGTGCAATTATTTTTGCCACTGCTTGCTAATCTTCAGTCGATGATGATCTTTTATACTTCTTCATAAATCTCCTTATATTCTTGGAACTTAGGCTGGAATCGGAATCTCTTAACAAACAACCGAGGCTTTACCACGTGAATTCTGTTTTTGTCTCACTCACTAATGTTTTTTAATGCACCAACTACCAAAATAGATAAAAACACTATTATTGGGTTTCGATGAAGAAAGTACAATGAACGAAAGTCATAAAAAATGTGGAGTTATTGTTTTGTCGTTGACGAATTATTAAGGACTGAATGCCTAATTCATTTGAGGTTGAAAACTTACTGGCTTGAAATGGAGTCAGAGTAGTAATATTTCCATTGGTTCCAAAAACAAACAAACTATGCATAGGTCCGCAAGTGGTTCTGCGTAAAATGTTTTTACGTATTTGCCATGACTAAGTTGAGTGGTAATACAATGAATTAAAGTTAAGCCAACTAAATGCAAAGTTATTGATGTATTTGCCTAATTTTCGTACATATTCAGCATCAGCATTGGAGGACTGGATAAATATAAATGTAGTGGTTGCGGATTTCTATTGAACTGTTGAGCATTGCATTGCAATGTCGAATCGAATGGATTCCAAGTATGAACAATGTCACTTTTTCATTCGCCATGGAGTCAGATAGAGTTTTATTTAAGGCTTGGATTGACGACATTCGTTGGACGAAACCAGTGTTGCTATGGTACAATGATATGCTGCTGGTTGATGGTGACGATGATGATGGTCGTGTTGACGATGTTGTTTTTTATTATTATACTGCTCTGTTATGCCGTTTATTGTACTCTGTAGTTTGCTTACGCCTAATGTGTGTGCAAATGCAAATAAGCAACCAGTCTAAGCTTACACAATTGTATTTTGCACAAAAAATGAAATGCAAATAGATTTAGTTGGATGAGCTTAGTTTAGCTTGTGTCAATCGTCATTTCATTATTGTGCATATAGCATGCAGATCTCGCAATACGAAAATCGTGTGTTTTGTCGCATCATGCATCATGTATCAGCGTCGGTCCACCAACAATTGATTTGATAAGTTAGTAAAAATAAGCTCAAATTTAGATAGAATTTGGAATTTGGAAGCTTGCTTAGATCGTAGCACTTTTGGTGTGCACTAGCTTTACCAACCAGCTAAAGGTTAAACGACATGGTAACCAGATGCACAAATTGGCAACAGGTAGATACGACTTTGTAGAAGGTAGATGTTTTATACTATTTTTGGGGTGATATGCCCTTGTACTTTTTGTAGCTGCTTGCTACTATTTAAAACAACGATCGAAAATGAAATGTAGTCATGAGAATTCTGAAATTCAGTCTTCCTTAATTAACTTAAAAATTTGGAGACTTATTGATAAGGACTTGATTAAACCCCAACTGATATAATGTGCACAGTTTGCTAAAGATCATCTGAAGGTGATGAACGAAATAAATGGTAGTGCATAATCTGGTCACCTTAACTACGATCCTCGATACAAAAGATGGTTGAATAGGTCGACAATTTTCTCAATGCCAACCAAACAAATTACAAACAACTCTGTTCAAACTGACTGTGACTGATGTTTCATCTTATCATGCATTGGAACAATACAATACTATCCCTGGCTATAGCATAGAAGTGATTAGTGCTGCTGCATACACAGTCTTTTGCATGCCTCGAATACACTCTAGAGATATGGAATGGAGAAGCTATGCCTTCACCTTCACCTACACCTTCACGTTACATAAAATTAGCAATTTGCAACAATGCAGCAGTCCACGGAACTGAAGTTGTGCATGGTACTGGTCATTAGTTCAAATTAACTAATGTACAAAATGTGTTTAATCCTCTCTAGCTGGTAATAAGGAAGGGCGTAGGGCGTATTTTCCATGATATGTGTGAATAATCCAATCAAAATCAAAGTTGTAAATTTCACTTTATAGCATTTACTACTTAGGTTTGCATCAAGAAGGACTTAGTAGTTTGTGCAGGTAGTCCCAGCACCTATGCCGTATTGAGCATGAATTATCGGAACTCAAATGCATTAAGTTTTGTTTCAGCCAATTTGTAATAAAAGCCATCCTATGTTGATCAAGACGATCGACCTCTTTCTGATGCTTACCAAAATATCAGATTCAAAAATCACAATTGATTTAGATCATGCTTCCATAAATATAGGATTTTGGTTGAATGACATGCTTCCAATTGTTTTCCATTTGCTTATAGGCTTGTGAATGCAAGCAATTGCAAATTAAATCAAAGACCTCGTTTCTCTGTGTGGTCGTTTCTCACCTTGATATTTCCAAGCTGGCGTATGAGCGTATGCATACAATTTAGTCAGCGTCGTGTCTAACCTAAAAATTGCAGCATAGTCTCGAATGGAATTAGATTACAAGTCTATTTCCCATTCATAAAGCACATCAAGAAAGTTCTTTCAGTCTAATTTTTGATGTTGGTAAAGACCAAAGTGACTTTAAAGTGTCAATGTCGAATTATACCGTGAGATAGCAATCGTCTCGCAATAGTGCCTGAACACAATTAAACCACAACTTCAAAATCGCCGTCTAAATAAATGATTCGAGTCGTCGTCCCTCGAGTCCAAGTCAATCTTTAAAATCGAGGCACGAGACTCGAATAAGGCCACTATGAATAATTATGAAAAGGGATTTCCCTCTCCGCAAAAAAATTAATTAAGAAAGCTTGCTTGTGGGGATGCGATGATTGCTGAATGGAATGGGAAACTGTGAATATCTATGCAGATTAGATTCCCCCTACTTTGATTTGATTTGGAACCGGATCCTATTGTTTGTTTGAGAGTTTTATCGACTACCACATTGAACAAAAAAACAGCATAGAAAAACAAAGTAGTTTGTCAAAAGTGTCTTTGCTTTTTGGAACCAAGCAATGTGGTTAGAAATTGTAGTCTCTGGAGATCAAGATGCCAATATGCCATTCTATTTCTGATTCCATCCAGAATTTCGTTTACCCAATTTAATACGTTATTAATCAACAAGTTTCGCTGAGGTTGCTACAACTCGTACAAGTTGCATTCTCACACGTATGCAATGTAAGGGGCATGTCGACACAAGCTGGTCCCAAATGACTATTTCTTCCACACTTTTGACAGTTTTGAAGCGCTGTTGCTGTTGAGCGTTGGGTGAGACAGAATCATGTTAAATTGTTGTATCCGCTTGAGATGATTTCGTTTGAAAACGAAAGCTTGCATAAAATTTTACTTTATGCAAAAGACAGGC
>JAQIWU010001737.1:0-14892 GCA_034696445.1 Isotomiella minor
TGTTAAAGATCTAAAATCTAAAATGCTGTTGTTTCAGGACTACCATGGTCCGAACGAAGGCAACAGTGCTCCTATCTTGGATGACAAGCAAGACTACAACCTCATCTCTGCATCTGAGAATGGGACACACACAAAATTGGTTTTCAGTAGGAAGACGGAAACCTGTGATCCTAATGACGTTGTTATTACGGTATGCCATTTTGATTTCCTAATTCAATCATCAAAAAAATTTAAAATGTTATTTACACGCTATAGGATGCAGGAGTAAGGCTCATTTGGGCAATAGGAGAAACTGATACCATTTCTTACCACGGATCTAGTAGAAATGTCAAGTCTGTGTATCTCTTAGATCCAGAGATTCCAAATTTTGACCTAAGCGGGTACAAATATGCAGTTGTGTCGTAAATAAATTCAACAATGACAAATAAATCTTTTGATCATTGCAGTTTGTCTGATTTTAACATAACAACGAAGATTGTTGTCCCAGCAAAGGAAACCGTTTACTGGTAAGTAATGGAACTTATGAATCATCGTCTTTTCTTATTATTAAAATTGGCAGGTGCTCTATTCACCGCCTGCCCGACCTGGAGCCGAAGGCGCAACAAATGATAGCAGTAAGTTTAGACTTGGATAGAAATTCGAATTGATAAACAAAGCATTTTATTAATTTTGTTGTGCATATAGTATGAGCCAATCTTCCTTTCCCCCAGTGCCAAGAATTTGTCACATCACATGAATGTTTTGAAGTGTTTCCATCTTAAAGATGGTGGGGACGAAATTTTTGAAAAGTGGGTAGGGGATAATGGATATGAATGCAGGTAATTGCACTCACTCACACACCCTCAGTACTTGCCTTGGATGAATACTAATTTTTATTTCAGTCGTGTACCAGAGGGATTTCCTGGAGATTTTTGTATTTTCTTGGAGTACGGATGGGCCCTTGGGGGAGAGGTACGAGGCGTGATTTGAAATATGTTCAATTGTAACAATTGGTTGCTTTGTAAATCAAAAGCTTGCAGTAAACCCTCCGGACATTGGTTTTCCCTTTTATCACAGGACGTGAGATAAAATACGTTAGTATATCATTATCATAGCTGACAGATCTGTTATGATCATAGTTACTACCAATTGGAAGTCCATGTCCACAACCCTGACCTGTTGGAAGGAGAGGAAATCGAAGTTGGATTTAGGATTTACTATACCCCAGAGCCTCAACCTATTCTTGGCAAACTTCTGATGGTGGCCCAACCTTCCAATTATTTATTGATGGTATGTTTTCTTTGCAGTGCCTTCCTTAATTGATGAATTCTTCACATTTCATCTCTCTGTCTTAGGTTCCCCCAAACACTTCAAACTTCACTGCAGTTGCCCATTGTAAGTGTGACAAGTGTAATGTCATTGGTAATAAAGAAACATTGTTGCGTTTGGACAGGCATGCCTCGTTGTTTGGGCAAAGGGGTCATTCCTGAAGAAGGAATTACAATTTATAACGCCTTCCTTCATGCTCACACGTCAGGTAGGTTCGGGTAGAATGTGTGCTTGAGAGATATCAACAAACGTAAAACTCTATGGTCTTCATTGTAGCTAGAAAAATGATAATCAGACACTACCGAAATGGCAAGGAGTTACCTTGGATCATAAATGACGAAAACTATGACTTTAACTATCAAACAAATCGAAGACTGCCAAAAGAAGTGAAGGTGTTGCCTGGGGATCAAATCACCGCTGGTAAGGCCTCCTCTATTTCTCAGCAGTACTGTGTTAAAGGAGATGAACTCTTCCAGAGTGCATTTATGATACACACTGGAAAAACGGGAAGGGTGTCATTGGAGGATCCTCTACGGAGGATGAAATGTGTAAGACAAAGTCTAATTAGTGTCTGTGGGGAAGAATGAGATTCCTTGAGTCAGTTCTATAACTCCTTTAGGCATGGTGTTCATGGCTTACTACCCTGCCGTTGACCTGCTGGAAGGTTGCTACGATTGGATGAACAAATTCAACATGTACAAAGTTCTTGGAATCGAGACTGTCGATGATCCGTGAGTACCAGATTGATTGTATTTTTTTATTGACCCAAATCATGCATTGATTGGAATTACGTTGAATAGACTTGGGAAAAACCCCCGCGTCACAAGTCCTGCACATTTGGTTGGGAAAAGGTTTTCTGAAGTTGTCGACGAATTGGAATGGACAGATGCTCAGAGGGAGGAGTACGCTAGGGCGCATCACTATGGCGAGCATATAACGGCCTGCATCACACCAAGGGTTGGAATAACGCCTGGCTACTATCCAATGATTGATAAACCCTATGAAGAGGAATCTCAGTGTTCCCCTTCGCAGGACCCATCCACTACTCCCGGCGATGGATCCACTGCTCCTCCTACTACAACCACACCCGGCGATGGATCCACTGCTCCTCCTACTACAACCACACCCGGCGATGAATCCACTCCTTCTACTACACCCAATGGATCAACAATTCAGAGCGTTGGAACAAATATTTACACAGTTTTGCTTTTAAGCATCCTGTTTATGTATTGGGTTTGACATTGTGCATCACGATAATTTGAATTTGTCACTGTTTATTAACAAAAATAATTACTCTTCTTGTCACAAAAAATAAAATAAAAATTGGTTGATGATTGATCATTCCTCGTCGTCCTCAACTGGACGAGGTCTTTGTTGTGAGGAGGCAGGACGTTTGCTGGCCCCCTTCCTTCTGGAGCCTCCAGAGTTAGAACTGCTGCTGCTTGCTGGTTGCTTAGGCTTAGGCCTTGGCGTGGTGGCAATTTCACCGTCTTCGTCATAGTCCAAGACTCCTTTGTACCAGTCTTTACTGCAATTTGTAAACAATTTGAAATAAGAATCTCAATGCACCCCGCCGTGCCACTTACCATTCTGGAACATTTTTAGGTTTATCACATTGCCCATTCTTTTCGTTGAAGACTTGTCCCAAGGAACACCCTCCCTGCCTTGGAACCGTCCCATCAATACACACAAAGAAGGATTGACAGTCTTTGGGGTCAGCATAGCGGGGGTGAATTGCCTTTCCCTCTTGACCCTCCGGAAGTTTCGGGCAGTTGAAGTCAAACAGTTCTACAGTAAAGGCAATTCTCATTAGAATTTTATAATAGTTATTCTGTCCATTTTCTGTACCCACCTCCACTTGAGCAGTAGGATTTCTTGGCTTGATCCGGCCATGTGCAAGTTCCAGTTTTGTCATTGAAGACCAATCCCGCTGGACAAGTTATGGCGTTGTAAGCTCCATCCACACAGTAAAAGAACTTGTCACAAATCTTTTCATCCTCGTGAGCAAAGTAGCCATTCTTTCTAGGGCAGTTTTGAGTTTTTAAAGGCTTCTCTGTAATTAATCAAAAATAAATTATTCACAAACTGTCCCATAGTCTCAGGTTTGATTTTAAACGTACGGAGTTTAGGTCGACTGGTGCAATCGACTCCGAAAGGAAATTCACACTTTTCAATGCTAGACCCAGCTTCTAAGAAAACTAGTCCATCCGGACACAACTTGGGCGTGGCAATCCCACCCTCACAAGCGTAGTACTTATCACACTGCTCTGCATCTGCAAAGAAGCCATATGGCTCTGGACAATCTACGGACTCTTGAATTTGCCCCTCAGCCCCTTCGTGTTGTCTTTGCTGTTGCTGCGTTGTTATTTTCTGACTTTGTTGTTGGACTGGTTGTTTGGGCCTCTTTCGTCTCAGGATGTTGGAGGCTGATGACTTTGATGATGAACCTTCCTGTGCCTCTGCATCTACAAAAGAAAGGATGATACAGACGATTGGATTTGATTGATTAGATAATTAATATTACCAGCAGATACAATCTGTGAAAGTATTATGGAAAGAGAGACCACAATCACAAGTTTCATTGTGAGATGCATTTTGGATGGTTTGACTTTCAAATGAACTATGTATGTATGTATTTATCCCCACGGCAGCCACGACTCTACTGAGCCTTTTCTGTCTATATTTGTTCAAGTCAACAATAATTGACAATGGTGCATGCAGTGTGTGTGCAATAATGCATGAAGTCAATGCAAGGCAAATAAGTTGGCCATCCATCCGCCGTCATCGTCTATGATGATAAGTAAAAGGTGCATTCTCTCTCTCTTTCTTAGCAACAACAGCAGAACCTTATTAATTCGTCACTCTTTCTACTTCTATAGTCGTAGTCGTGGTGGTGGCAACAGAAATTCACCTTGAGAAGCATGTTGCGTCTGCTACGGATACTGAACTGATTACAATGACGAGAATGAGTACCTTTCCATTTGAGAGTGAATGCTTAGCATTGCTTACCTGCAATATGGAGCAGATTGGTTTTACATGATGCGATTTGCATCTTGGCAATAAAGATTTCTTCTTTTGATCTAATTATGAATGAAGAGAAGAGTGTCAATAGTGATGCCGGAAGGCCTCTTCCGCTCCTTCTATAATTGTAACGCGGATATGGATCAACTTTATATTATGTTAGCTTCGTTTGTTGTAAAAGAGTCGAGAAGTCTACTCTGGCAGCCATTAAATTTTATATTGTTACAATTGATGCAACTAATTGATTGTAAGACAAGCAATTAAATTGATATGATGATGAATAAAATATTCAAAAGTCCCGTTTGTGCATATTGCTTATATGACAGAATGATTAAACTGAATTTCCAAGTTTTAATTTCCTAGATTTCCATATCTCAATTGCTCTCTCATTGTGAGCGATTTTCCTCAAGTTTGAGTTGAGTCCTGCTCCATGAACATAGCATGAACTTTCTTCTTTTTTCAACCAGGTATTCATGACAGAAATTGCAAGGACAAAGTCCATTCCAATCAGCAAAGTCCAGAGTGGTGTCTATTAATAGCCAAAGTTCACCTCTTAAAACTTCATGCTTCAAGAGTGAAATAAAAGTAGAACTTGTGAGAGATTATTTATTTGCCACAGCAACTGTCAGATGCTGAAAACTGAAAGGGAAATGTTAGGATTATTAAACTATTCTCTCATTTCAGAGAAGATGTGTCCCTCCATATCCTCCGGTATGTCTCCATGGTCCAGAATAAGATGCCTGATATGACGCATATGGATTATAGTACCCTCCTCCTGATGTACCACCATATCCATAACCCCATTGTCCTCCACTGGGGTATCTTGCAGAATAAACGCAATGTGAGGTCAGAACAGTCACACTGACCACAACGACAATTAACAAAAGTTGTAAACGAGACATGGCCAAACCTACAAATTTTATTCTTATTTAAAACTGGATCACAGAGATAAGCCCTTTGTTTACCTCGGAATATCAGAGTGCCCCAAATACGTCTATCCGCCCAAGATGAGAGAGTAGAATGAATGGAATGGAAAGGAAAGTGAAGCCTCCAATTTATACTGAAACGACGTTCCGTTTGTTTAACCCTGGTTATTAAACAATTAAAATGAATTTGTGCAGGGCAGGGAATTATTCTAGAGAGCACGAAACAGTTCCACATTAATTAATCCTGTGTTGACTGCGTGGATCAGTTTTCTTCATGCATTTGATGATACAGTCATCTTTCGTGGTGGCAGCAGCAAGTGGTCAATTCTTTTGCAGAGAATTCGTGATCTTATCATGCAGTCGTAAAAACGCCCTTTGTTTCTTTACTTCAAGATTAATCCCAAAGAAGTGCGCAGTGTTTTAGGAGGATTACATTGCAAATAAAATAACGTGCACTGCACTCTCATCTTTCTATTGTCCGTAGGTTCGGCATTGCTGACCTTCGAGTGTCATGAAAAGATGGAATATATACTGGAATCTGGAACTCCGGTGCTGGAGAGAGGCCATGCATGCGGATTCCATGGATCCCAATCAAATCCCAATCCCTGCTTACTTATTGCATGCGTATGCGTAGCATTTTATGCAGTGATGTAGGAAGAAACAAGTGTTTGAGAGGTGTCTCGTTCCTGCTCATAAACTTCTAAGCTTTCATGCTCCTATGATCCTAAGTAACGTTGATGGTGATGCAGATACTACAATAATTATGATGATTTCATATGATTATTAATTAGTAGTTCCTTTATCAAAACCGAGATAAATTAAGAAGGTAAACATTTGTTTTTACACCTTTATTGCCTCTCGTTTCCAAGTTTTCATAGCCTTCCCTTGACCCAACTCTAATTTATCTACGTTTGTTTTGACTAAAGTGTATTAATTTGCCCATTCCACGATGGCTAAATTAATTAATATTAACAAAATTGAAGTGGAAAAGGAGTGTCCCATTGCAACAGAAGAATCCGATGAATTATTAGCCGTATATTTAAAATACCACGTACCGTTGTGGATCCTTAGATTGGGGTCGAAGTCGCACCCTGCCCCAGGCCCTTTTCCTGCCATCTTGCTTTCTTCTGTTGCGTTCGGATCTTCTAAATGTGTCAAGTTGAAATAGTATGACAGCTCCAATCCCTGTATTAAATTATTTTTTGTATTGTATGCCAGTATTGAACGTGGAAGGCGGATTTTACTACATTCGATGTACAATCTTGTATCCCAATGTACCACAGTTTTGGCTTTTTGGTGTGAAAACGGCGAGAGTCATGAAACCGTCTGATGCCACTTGAATCATCTCTCTCCATTGTGTTCCTTGTCCAGTCGAAGATTTTCTGAATTTGGTTTTGCTCTGGTTTTGGGTTTAGATGTGCTGATTTATCTTCACAACTCTAAAGGAAACATTCAACTTAGACAACGTCGGATAAGACAAACAGCACAAACGTTATTTGATGACAAAAATACGTCATCCACGTCATGCTCCGTGAGTCCACTGTCAGGAACAATAAAAAGAGACGCATTCTCGTTTTTCGAACCACCAGGGAATTCCATCCAGAGCTCCAACGAAGAACTCGGTCCGAGGCAAACAGATTCCAAGATTAGGAATGTCTATTATGTCCAATTATGTATTAATCTCTCAAAAATCAACGGATTTGTAAGGGGAACATAAGTGGCACCTCGTTTGTGTCCAGGGACCCATTGATAATCCTGATCGACTCCAGTGATGGCAGTTCAGCAGTGCAGTGGACAATTACAAATATGAAGGTAGTGACGATTGTTGTCAAGACTTGAAATGGCTGCCGAGAAATTAATTTACTTGTCGTCATTGTGCAATGCAATGAAGGCACGAAGGCAAAGTATTTAGTTTTTGGCACATTTGTCAGGTAGTATTTGGCAGAGTACCGAATTACACTAGCCTGTTCGTGGAAAAATTGATAACTACAAGTGTAAATAAAAACCATTTCAATGTATGTAAATAACAAAATGTATTCATTGTCATTTCTAAATTCAATTCGTGCTGGAGGCGGATCTGTTATTAATAGACCATGCTACGAGTACAATATATAAATATATCGTAGGAAATATATCGTGTAGCAGGAAAAATGACTCCTATGCGACGCCATGCGTGCTATCGGAAATATTTTTCATTGCTATAAAATTAAAATATTTTGTCAAAGTTTGAAATCAGAGTCAATTCCTCTAATCCTAATTATTCATACGGAAAACGGGTTAAGTTCAGAAAGGAAGTAGAAAATTACTGGAGAACTCACCTTGCCCCAATTCCCATGACCCAAATGAAATGAAGACGAACCCCATTCCCAACTCCATTTACTTGTGGACAAACTGCAAAAAGCTTCTGAAGCCAAATTACCAAAGCACATGACTCCCCTCGTCATAAGAAAGGTTCGAACACACTTGTGCACATATTGTGATTCTGGTTATAAGACACCTCATGAAGGAACAAATTTCCTCACACGAATCTTAAATATTAAATTATCTTCTGGCACTTGAGTTATGCAAGATTATCACGAAGCCTAGTTCGACATTCATTACGTTGTCAATCATGCTCTAAAATAACTCATTCGCGGAATCGGGAATTGAGACAAATGAGAAATGACCTCAAGTTTGAGGCACACATGTTATGTCCTCAATATTAGAGGAGGAAAGGAAATGCGTGCCTCAAACGAAACATCCAAGGAATAACCAACTGCGCCTTGGAGTTGGACATGTGTTCGAAATTGTCAAAAGGGGTGTTCAACCTTGGACAAGTCGAATTGAGTCAAGATGATAATTGACAGTTGACAGTTGATTCCAGTCTTTTGTGAGAAAAACATGTCGTTTTTCTAATGACTGAGGCTTGGTTGGTTCAACACCATCGGTTCTACCTCACATTGGAAGACACCAAGGAGAAGGAACATGTGATGATGGAGCACGCCAAAAGTCCTGCAGGGTTTAGGGCGTTGGCCACTGTGTCCGCTGTAAGGCCCTTATATTTAAAGTATCTAAGCACTGACAAAGTTTTCTTTAAAAAATAACTTGAATCACAGATTTTTGGAATAGCAGTCGTCATTGTCTCTGCCATATTATTGAATCAAGCAATTTGTTTTCGAGAAACGTACTACTCTGGATCAGGTTACGGCGGATATGAGTACTACGGAGGAAGGAATCCCTTGGGATCCCTGCTCTATGGAACCGGTAGCAGTGGAAGTGGGTACGACGTAGGGAACAGTTTAGGCTACCAAGACCTTGGATACGATACCTATCGATATCACCGTGTCATCACCATCACAGCTATCACGGTCGTTGCAGGTACTGCGCATTACCATGTCAATTTAATCGCGAATGACAATTGCATTTCCTTCTAGGAATCCTACAATTCTTCGTTTCCATGATTCTGTGTTGTGTATCAGAAGGGGTAAAGTGACACATTCATTTTTTATTCTCTTTTAAGACGTACAGACAGAAATTACGATAATCAATTTAATTGCAGCACACAAAGGGAATTGTGGTAGGCTACGTGGGAGGCATCCTGTGCCTGTTCATAGTCATAATCGTGTGTTGGGGTCTGGCGTTTCAATACCGGGTCATCTATCCATTCTACTACAACAACTATCAACAAATGTACCAGTTCCCCAACTCATATTCCCAATACAACCCAGAGGGTCAAGCATACTGTGGAATACTTGGAATTGATCTCGTGTACCTAATTTTTTCATGCTTTGCGGCTGGAATTTTAGCAAAATAAAGTGTTAAAAATTGATTACATACTTAAAGTTTCCACCAAAATGAGGTGTGCAATTCAGATGACCACTTTTTGTTAGACATACTTTAAACAAGCTTAAAACTAAAACATGTATAATTTGCTGATGTAAGATTTCATTTTTTAATAAAGATATCTGGCACAGATGAGTGAGAACGCGTATCTTGATACTTTCAGTTGTGCATGCAAATTTTATATTCAGATCGGGCTCATTGGCATTTTTCCCAGTCCAATAATAATGTGACACATTCTCTCTTTTTTTTGTCTAACTGGGTCAGTATTTTTAGTCGCTATTTGCTGTACGAAAAAGCAACATTCAGAAGCTTAATCTGCATAACAATTCCAGCATAGTGACCAAAAATGAAATTCGTCCTGGCGACCATCATCGTTGTAGTTCTGATGACATTTGGAGTCTCAATAAATGGTAACCTCTCTAATCATAATGAACATCAGTAAACTTGAAAAAAGTCACAAAAACTAAAACATTTTTATAGGATTGAAATGTTACACGTATTCATGCTGGGATGGCGAATGTGAGCAAGATTCTTCAGAAACCGAAACTGAGTGTGATACCTCAAGTTCTGGTAAGAATTATTCAAGAAAATAAGGAATTTCCCCCTGCTAAAAAAAGTTGAATCCATGTTGATTTTTTATTTTAAAGGTTGTCTTAGATTGACGGGAATTCTGGATGGCAGTGATAATAACGACAAGACAGACCGAGCTGTCGGAGGTTGTTGGAAAATCGATCCTACACGCCCTGATCTGCAGGTGGGAGTTTGTTTGGAATCCGAGGTCAGCGATAACCACCCTACCAAAGGGGAAGAAGTTTTATTTCCAGCAACGGAATGCATTTGTGGGAAGGATTTGTGCAACAAACCCAATGAAGACGATGATGATAGTAACAACGCCTCAACAAAGTTGATACTTTTGTTGCCTGTGATAGTTTCCTATCTCTTTATACTATACATACTCTGCTAAATAAATGGAATGTTCACATTACCCCGCAACGGGTTGTATTGGTTGTTTGTCAGGTATAGTTATTATGGTTTCTCACGACCAATTACCATTCTTGCTTTACGCATTGTACTTTGTAGACATCCTACTTGGTATCTCATGTTTCTTGGCATCTTGGCATAAAACAACTGCCTTTTCAACGTAATAAATCATAAATGGCTACTACTTTGCATTGGAACAAAGTTTTTTTTATGTGAAGCGGTAGTTGCTTGGTTAGGCGTAAGCCAACATCGGTTTAATTGGCCAGGACAGGAACAACACACTCACTCCTCACTTCACAACAACTTTGCGTCATATATTGTGGTACAATTTGCCAGCTATAAAGTAATTATAAAGACGCTATCATCTTCCTTCTTGTAATTGATGATTAAATCGTTATAGTTTTTTATGTGGATTCCCAAACCGGTATTGCCTTGCACAAAGCCGTTTCTCCAGTACAGACTATTGTTGCAACCAATGTTTTAAATGATACTCTTAGTCTGCTTGTCCGTTCGTAAATTTTAATCTAATTTTTTACTTGGATTGGCAATAGCGCGTGGCTGCATGGGGTTATTACCATAGAATATTTCATATCAATCCTACTCATCAAATACCTAAACAAACGACGAGGGTTTGCTTTCTACGTTTCTCAGTAGTGCTGAAAAATGTTATCTTCCACTTGGTAATAATATGAGACGATGAATATTCGATGTTCACACATTCGCAAAGAAGCATCAATCCAATCTCCTGGGATCTAGAATTCAATAAAAATGCTTCAGTTTGGAAAGGGTTTATCTCTGATTTGCCCCATTATCTGCCTCATTCCACTTGTGGCCGGAATCACATTGGACGAATTCTTGACCCTAACTTTGGATCAGAAGGCAAAGTTGGACGAGGTAGGTACCCAAAAATATAAATGAACACGTTTGTGTTTAACTAATAGAATTTTGTCTCAGTTTAGTGACAGAGTGGGACATCTTGCACCGCATGCATATATGAAAACAGAGGTCTATCTCATCCGATGGCTTAGAGGTAAGGTTCAAGGGAGACATTTTCCTTATTGGAGTGACACTTTTTTCTCAGATTCCAGATTTGACGTACAAGATGCGGAAAGTCGATTTCTTAAGGTGAGGAACAGTAAGGATAGGCGTTCAATTTAAATCTTATTTATTCCTGGTTGGTCCTAGATGCTCAATTGGAGGAAAGAGAATGGAATGGACACGATACTTTTGGAAGATTGGTCAGATTTAGACAAGGTATTAAACACGGATGTAGAAGGATGCGACAAAGAGGGACGACCTGGTAATACTTGATTGGACGTATGTCTTAACTCATGTAAATCATAACGTTTATTCATAGTAATTTCTATCATAATGGGGGACTGGGATTTACGTGCCATCATTTTAACCCATGGAATTACAAGGATGCATCGATACGTTGACAAAATGTGGGAAGAAGCTGCCGTAATGCTTTTAAGAATGTTGGAGGACAAGCAGAATGTAACTCAAGGGTCGTTTCTCTTTGACCTGGAGCAATTCTCATTAGTCACCCATGCGTGTGCCAACTGTAAGCACCCCCTTTCTCTGAAAAACGATCGACTGACATATTTTTCTACAGGCTTGTCATTCTATTTCCGGAACATTATTACGCTTCAAAACAACTACCCAGGTCTGTTTCACCAAGTAATGTTTCTGAACAGTAAGTGCTTTGGAAATTTACATGTCATGTAAATCTTCTTACATGAAGAAGCTCTGTCTATACTATCTGTACTATATTTCAGCCCCACAAATTGCTCTTCCTATATGGGAAGCGTTGAAGGGACAAATGCGTCCAAGCTTTCAAGAAAGTTTTTCCGTCCACGCAAAGAATAAAAAGGAATGGCAAAGCCACCTTGATTGGATCGATCCAGACCAACTTTCCTACGTCTTTGGAGGCATACGAAACAGAGGCGTTGAGCTTCAGGACATTAGACTAAGTGGGAAGGTTTTCCGATGCGATGGTGACCTTTGGAAAGATGCATACTAATCATATCTCTGAATGTGTGATAATAAATAAATTAGTGTTTACAAACATCAACTAAAGCCGGAAATATTATTCCTAATATTTTCATGTATTTATTTGCTGGGCATAAAGATAGAGACAAATTTAAACAGTTTCAGAGTAACAAATGTTTCAGGTGAAGCCAAGATGAGATGCCAATAAACCTTCAGTAGAATTTTGGGTTTGACAAAAGTTTGCAGTTTTTCTAAAATGCGATTTGTGATAGAACCTTGCTGCATTTCTCTAAAAACAGGGACCTTGATCATATCAATTTTTCAAATGGTAGTAACAACTTTAATCAAGTCAAGCAGCAGGGAAAGAATTCATCTCTACATTTTTTACTGTTTAGGTGTTGTATGGCGTAGCTTTCCGTGGTTCACTTACACTTCTCATACTTGCAATCCAGGCTTTGGAAAAAAACGTCGATGACGATGAGGAGTTGTCCTGGTTCCAACTTGAGATCCGTCAAGAAGGTACATACGAGTAATTACCTTGTCCTCACAAAAGTATAGGTAGCTAATTAATTGCATCCATTACTGCAGGTGTATTTTATATTACTGTCTTCACAGTCTGTATTGGAGGCACAGCTTTAAATATTGGACTTGCCGTTTTACTTTTCAGAGCTGTGAGACTGGTAAGGATGAGATAGGGATTTGTAAAGAGACTGATTCATTCTACTTTTCAACTTCCATAGGAAAGTCTTGTCCGGGTCAAAATTTGGCTGCTCCTCACGGCAATATTAATTGTTCTAGCAATTGCTGTGTTGATTTGGGCGATTATTCGTAACAGAGTTTTCCAACTTTTGCCTTATATTGTATACATATTTATGACAGGATACTTCTTTTGGGTTGTTTGTGAATTTCGGAAACACTTAGCTAATCGTCTTGATTATGCACCTTCTCGTTGTAATACATAGTTTGAAAAGCGAGACTGGGGTACTGTGAGATTTGGATAACAATTACACATTCTCAACGTTTCTTTATTCAGAAATTTAAAAACTGATTTGGCTTTGAATTATCGTCAGTAAAACATAACTTTCACACCTTATCAGGTCTGTAATCCCAATAAATCCTGTGGGTTAAAGTCTGTCCAGATTCCAGGATGTATTAATCCCATCTTTAGCAATGCGATATTTCTGTCATTGTGTTCCCTTCGCACCTCACAATCTATTCCCTGAACCAAAGTAATTAATTATGGTCCTGTTTTGGCTACTGTTTGCATCGTTAGGTTTAATTTCTGAAGGGTATGTAAATATGCACTGCAGTGAGAAATATACACTCAAGACACCTTTATTATGCTTTATTAGACAAAGGGAGCCAGGATCAATATGGATTCCTAGTCCACACATTGGCAGCAGTAACCAACATTTGTTGTACTAACACTACTTGTAGGCCTGCATTTTGTTTATTCCTCATTAGGGGATGGCTATTCGATCAATTGGTTGATTGGTTGATTATTCATGGGACAGCGGGAGGATCCAGTGCCGAAGGAGTTGCTTATTGGTTTCAAAATCCTGAATCACAAGCTGCAACCCGTAATTATCGCATTTTCTATAATTATCCTCGCTTCAAATAATTTCATTTTGTAGACTACGTAATTGGACAAGACGGAACTGTAGTGCAGTGCGTGGACGAGGGAGAGTCCGCGTGGGGGAAAATGTGGGAGGCTGGAGCCGATCCATGTACTAATGACAGATATTATCTACCATTTCAAATTATAACACAAACAATTGTTACACAGGGTGGAGTCCCAGTGACCCTAGTCCTAATCAAACCCACATCTCCATCGAGCATGTCAAGCCCAATACGGACAATTCTGACCTCATCACACCCGCCCAAGCAAACGCTTCTTTCATCCTGGTCAGAAACATTTTGGAACGGCATCCAGGGATCCGACGTGCGTGGGCTACATCCGAAGGTGGGATAACCGGACATTTCTCAGTGGCACCACCGTCCCGAGAAAGATGTCCAGGTCCCTATCCGTGGGAAGACCTATTCACCTTTCTGACTGGCACAAGTGATCCAATCTGTCTGGGAACTGTAATTGTGGATGTACTCAACATTAGAGCACTACCGACATCGAGCAGCATCATTATCGACACCACTCCAAGGGACAGGGTTATAAATTTTAAAGCAAAGGTTCAAGGAGAAAGTGTTGGAGGCAACTCTGAATGGTATCAATTATTCGATGGGTCAGGCTATGTCCCCGTCAGTTCCATAAGACGACACATTGAGCAACCTGAATGGTGCTGACAATGTTAGGAATGGCCGATATAAAATAAAACAATGCTGCTAGTAGTGGGGTAATAATGGCAAGCAGAACCCTATATCACTTCTTCTATTGTTATATTGAACGACTGCTAAAACAATATCGCAGTTCTCTATTGCAATAATTGTCGTCTTCTTCCAGCCTTGGCAGTCCATTGTTCCATTCGTACAAAGATGGATTCGTCACGCATCCATATAAATCGTTTATACGCCACATTTTTCTTCGGTCTTTGCACAATATTTTTAATAATTCAACCATCGACTTCTTCATTTTCTCCTCCAGGAGTGATCGTTGGGGAAAAGGTAATTGTACCATTAATTGAGCATCTGCAAGATCTTTGAACGGGTAAAACATGGTTTAAATAAAATCAAAGGTTATCCTCAGTTCCACCATTCCACCGTCAAGCTCCTTGGAGAACAGCAATGGGGTTATAGCTGAACAAAGCCCTGGGCGCAAGGGTTCCAGTAATATCAGTTTTCACAAGTTTCGACGTCCAAATACAAGGATTAAAACAAAATTGAAAACGCC